>AWWV01009675.1:0-94071 GCA_001974805.1 Corchorus capsularis | reverse complement strand
AATTTACAACGGAAACTTCAAAACACTAGTTCCCATCTAGTTTCCATCTTTAACAATATTCAAAACAGAAAACTACCCACTAACATTAAGATCTATACAATTTGAATACATAACCAAATAGGAAAACTGTAGCAACAACTAACAAAATGCAAATTCAAAACAATACATAACCAAATTCAATCTTTAAAGTTTCATTTCAACATTCAATACAAATGAATCCACAAACAAAGCAAAATCAATCTAATTAGAATCCAGAACCAAAACAGCAACTAAGAACCAACAAAAATTCACCTCAAACAGCAATCCTAACCTCAAACACCCTAAACTAACAAACTAAGTTCTAAAGAATTTGAGTTGGGCCTAAATCCTAACAAAAACAACAACCAAACATGAAGTTTTACCCAAATGATCAATTAACTACCCTAAAGAAAAGGAAATAAGCAGAATATTCTAACAAACAAACACATTAGGACAAATGTTATACAGTATACCGCAAATAAATGTTAAATAAGTTTCATTTCACTACAAATGAATCCAAAACCATATTCTTATTATAAGAATACAAAAAACAGAGCATAATACTTAAACACATAGTTCAATTCAACTCACCAAAGCAAAATAAGTAAAAACCCCAATTTTTATTCAATCTAAAACTAACATGAAAACCCTAATTTAGTTTCCCTTATACTTTCAACAAATAATGCTAAGAAGGTTTAGATTGAACTAAAATTTTGAATTCTTAACATCATCAATGTTGACGCGACTTTGGTCTTCAAAATTAGGGTTTTCCATCGAGTAGAACCCAAAAAACAGAGATCAAACCATATTTTAGGACCCAAACAATCAAAATTAGTCTAAATTATTAAGAATTCGACGGAAAGAGGTAGATAGCAGAAAGGGTTTGAAGATGAAATTTCGTGGTGTTTTTAGGTTTTCAAGATTGGGGATTGTTGTTTTTGAATCAAAAACAAAGAAAGGAAGAAATTAACAATCAAATTAGATGAGAAGAATAGAGGGAACGATGGCAATGGTGGTTTTCTGGTGATAGATGACCGAGAAAACAGAGAGCTATTGTCGCCGTTGAGAGAGATGGAGAATGGAGAGAGAGAAAGTGATCGGTCGTCAGCAATCATAAAAATAATCCCAACAATTACTAACTATAAATAGCTAGGGCAAGTAGGGGTCGATCCCACAGAGAGATAGGTTATTATTCTTTTTCTTATTAAAAACAAAATAAATAATGAGAATTTTGGAAGTAGAATTGAATCAAATCTAACAAATAAGTAAAATTAACTAAGAAAACAATCAAGAAAATTAAAGAAAACAATTAATTAAAAAGCAGAGAATAAATTGAGAAAACAATTAAAGAAAACCCTCCAACATAGAATTAATCTCCCTCTTGACATAAATAACATGGATCATTGATATCTAAAGATTATGAAAACATTGAATAGCTTGCTTGGAATTTAATCCTAAATTACCTAAATTAGATAAAGCTCTTGATCCAGTTGTGAATTATCCCTTTTATTCTTTAAACAATTACCTCTTGATCCAGTGTGATAATTACTCATGAATAAAGCATTAAGAACTAGTAATTTACAAGCACAACAAGCAATTACTCACCCATTGATTCTTATCTCCCTTGGAAGGAAGATCCTTCACCTCCAATTGCTACCACACAATTAAATCCGAAGATCCTTCAAGATTTAATTTAGCTAATGCAAACTCAATTATCATGATAGTGTTGACTCCAATCAATCGAACAAGTTAACATAGAATTTATACAGAGATCTAAGAAATACCCAAACAATTCTCATATATAAACACAAAATCCCACCATAATATAAGTCAAGAGATCAATTAAATTCTACATTGGAGAAAAGAAAAGGATTACTCACTCATGAATTCAGTGAGCATCCACAAATAAGAAAAAGAAAACTTATCTATGGATGAAGAAGAAGAGGGGGCCGGCGGCTCCAAGAGTTTCTCCTCCAAATCTTCAAGCAATTCTACAATATTTTTCTAAAGAGAGAATATATAAAAACCTAGACCTAAGGTGGCTATTTATAGGAGAAAAATAACCTAAAGACTCCTATTAGACTTAGGATAGGACTCTAGGACGTTCTAGGGGCTGACTTGGTCTCCAAGTTGGCTTAAAAGTCTTCCTAAGGTCAAAATCCAAGTGAAAGTAGGATCCTGAAATTTCCAGAAATCGCACAGAAACTTCGACATCCGTTTTGGGCTTGAAAACGGCAGAACTGGGTTTTGGACTTCAAATGAAAATTGTAGATCTCGGAGTTAGTTTTCCAACGGCTACTCATGGGCCTAAAACGGACATCTGAGCAGAAAGTTATGGCATTTTTACCGAGACTGCGCTAAATCCTAATCCCAATAGGACTAGTATCGGGTTTATTGCGGAAATTGGATATTCTCTTGGACTTGTGTGGCACAAATTGGGATTTTAACTCCAATTATGGGGTTATATGGGTTGAGTATTATCCCATATAAAATATCCAAAATTCCAAAGCTTCCGGGCTTCATCAGGCTTGTCTTCAATCCTTCGCAATTAAAGCTCTAATCTTCAATTCTTGCTGCTTGAAATAATTCTTCAATGATCTTCAAGTCTTCAAATTGTCTAAAAGAAATCTTCAAACACGAACTTCGAATATTCAAATCTATAATCAAAATTACTTTACTCATATATGTGTAAAAAGTCATCAAAATAGCTCCAAAAGTAGTGAAAATTAACAAATTTCCAATTTCACATCTCTTAAAGACTCAAAACACAAATATCATCAAAATAAGGCAAATTAGAGCATAAATAGACCCAAAAACATAGTAAAATAGCCATAAAAATAGGGTTATTTTTGCCTCGATCAGAAAGTCGCGGGGAAAGTGAAAGGGAAGGAGACAAGAAGAAAAAAAATTAAAAGGTAGGGTTTCTGATTTCTATAATATTTATATTTTTTATATATATTTATTATTCAGATATAAGTTAAATATATATAATATATTACACAAAACGGCATCGTTTTCACTTCCAATTTCTCGGGTCGGTTTCGGTTTCAACTTTCATGCCGACACAGACTGTTTAAACCAAGTTACCCGCCTAACCCGACAAACCGTTTAAACCGTACCAACTGACCTGCCTAATTTCATTTTGATCGGATTATTTGGTTTAAACCGAAACTTGCACAACCCTACCGAGTGGACGGAAGGACTCGAAGCTAAAAGACTGATATGGTAAATTTCATCAACCTTTAACCATCTTAGCTAGAGGTGGAATTCTAAAAACCCTTTTAATAAAGCAATATCATGGAGCATGGCTTGGGAGAATGGTTTTCGACGTGTTATCATGGAGTTAGACTCACTGGTGAGTACCAATCATACTACGGTGTCAGGAGCATATGCAACGAATGTGGGATTGTTCCTTGGTCCATTCTTATCGGGAGACAAATGTTTCTTTCTGAAATGGGCACATCAAGGTCCCAACCATGTTATCAAATTAGATCATTATCTGAGGTCTCTTCATCGACTTAACCAGGAGGATATGTTAAGTGTGGCTCGGCATAGGGTCGTTGTTAGTTAAAACGGTATTTGACCGCACTTAAATTGTACCAAAAAAATATATCTAGGGTGCAAAAAAATTGGTTTTTCAATTGGATGCAATTACAATGTATTAAATTTTGTTCTGTGTGGACAAAGCCCATCGATTATTTTCATTAGACATGGGGAATCTTATTATAATCAGATTCTCTCTATGCTAGTTTAAACATACAATAAGAGATCACAAACACCAACATAAGATATAACAATAACAGTAATAAACAAAGAAACAAAAGCAAACATAATGTTGTGCAAAACTCACATATAGTGAGAAACATAAGGTTTAATTTATGGAACATGCACTTGAATAGTTAATTGATTGGGGTTTGAATATAGCTAACTAAGCTAAGGTAGGTACATAGGACGTACAAGCAAAAGCATCCAAAACGAAATTTAATCGACTATTCCGCTGTAACAACACAATTCGGAATACTCCACTACGTAAAGAAAGATGGGGTGGAGGAGTAATTGATCAATCTCTTCAAAAAAGGGATGAATCTCTGCCTTTACATTTTGGGCATGTTTTATCCACACGAAAAAGCTAGTCATGTGGGGATTTGATGATATCCTTGACTTTTCTTGTGCAGAACCAGAACTTTCTTTTTCTTATCAGAAATCCCGGATATAATAAATGAATAATCCCTCCGTTCCACTTTGAATGGTCACATTTCTATTTTGGGTTGTACCAAAATCAATGTCCAATTTCCTTAAATGGAAAACATTTTTACTATACTACCTCTTTGTAAACACCAATACTTTTAATAAAAAAAATTCATTTTTTTTAAAGAAATGGCAGCTTTAGTCTAACACAATACTATTTGTACGATCGGCGGCCAAAAAATACGAAGATTTCTTGTTTATTAGATTTAGTGGTGGGCCAACTCTTGCTCTTAGTTGATAGGGATAAAATTGGAAAATTTAGAAAAAAAAACTCATATATTAAATTCTGTGTCATTTATAAAGTGACCATTCAAAGTGAGTACTATTATCAATTTTTCCGTCATCTCTTCATTTTACTTTTAGTTGGTCGACAATGATCTTTTTTAACCTATGCTGAAAATTGAGAACCTTCTGTCTAGGGTTCCAATATACTATATGGTTTTGCTATCCCCCTTTAATATATGTTTCATTGTGGGTGTTGGGTACCTGTCTATATCTACCAACTGTTGCAAAACTCTCGTCTGTCAACTGCAATAGCATTATAATTATGGCACCACTCGTGTATTTGTTGTTTTGATCGATATAAATTTTCATTTGGAAAAAGAAATATCCAAAAAGAATATATATCTTTCCTTAATAATTTCAGAATCCAAACATTTATTATTTATTTATATGCAAAGCATATATCGGTCGTCATTGAAGACTAACAAAAGGAGATTTCTTGTTGTGGCGTTAAATTGGAATGTCTGGTTGAATTTGGTCACATTGATAAGCTGTGAAGGCTTTATATATGATTAACCAAACACATGAGCCATAGGAACAAGTAGGTTGTGATTGCATATAGTATATCTTAGCATGATGAAAAATCAAGCTTCGATATGTATATTTTATGGATCAATGCATTGTCGGCAAGCTCGTAAATCAAGAAAACACGTGGAAATTTAAATTATTTTTCCTTTTGGAACCACACAAGGTGTTCAGCCTTAGGTAGGAAACTACGTTCATATATATTCATCATTCATGACTTAAAATCAATATATACCAGTGGTTCCTCCTCTTGTTCTGATGATAGCATTTTTTTTTTGTCAAACCACGATAACTATTTATTAACTAGCCAGAACAAACCCATGAGGGAAAGAAACACCCCTCGCATCAGTGGAAAGTAAATTTAATACACCATCTGGAGGTTCTAATAGAAGTTCAAACTCATCATCTAACTCACAAGCAGTCTTAGCAAGCCAATCAGTACAAAAATTTCCTTCACGATAAGTATGTTGTAGTTGACATTGCCAGTCTCTATGCAGCAGGAGTCTAATGTCCGCAATAATACCGCCAAGCGGATGAAACCCAACATCCCCCTTTTTTATGAGATCAATAACAACAAGAGCATCCGTCTCACAAATAAGATCTCTAAACCCACCATCCCAAGCAACTTGCAATCCGCGACGTATTGCTTGTAACTCAGCTTCAACATTCGAGCACATGCCTAGATGTAACCTGAAACCCATAAGCCAGGAACCAGCCGCTGAACGAATCAATCCACCAGCTCCAATAGCATTTAAACTTTAAGACAAAGGGTTAGAGTGCTGGTAAAATCATCAGAGAGAGACAAAAAAAAACCCAATATATCTCTAACTTCCAAGTTTTTGAGTGAAATTATATAAAAGAGTTATTATTTGGTACTCCGACAATGAAGATTTTAAACTTTTCAAGTGGATTAAAATGTTAACAAGTTCACATTTCAGCATTAATTAAATTTTTAATATTCAAATCTATTCCCTAAGGTGACACATGCCAATCCTTAAGACTCGCACGTGCAGTCTCATAAACTCTACTGACGGTGGACTTTTTTTTGAAGAAAATACCTTTTTAATTTTAAATATGAGATGAATGTAGACAAGTGGCCAAATAAAATAACAACTATTGTTTTTTTTTTCAATTCAATTATTATATTCTAGAGCAAACATATATAGGGATCATAGTAATATTAAATTTTATGCCAATATATATGTGATTCTTAGATTGTACATTAATTTATTTGGAATTTAAGTTTTAATATTAATCTATCCTAGCTAATTAATCTTGCCATAGCACTTTGAAACAAATGGATGGTGCATATATAATTGTTTGTTTGTTTCCTTAAATTATTTATATTTTATTAAGTGATCAAATTGATTAAAAGTAGGTTGACACAAATTAACCTTCTTGACACTGTTTTGTTGGACAAGATATGATCGATGATTCTTATATGTATGTGTAGCTAACTCTAGTCGTATATATTTCCAACCCTAGTTGCCAACTTTACGACTTGACCTAAATAGGATAACCGAGCTACATAGGTTATAGCCTAAGCCCTTTGAAGACAAACACTCCGTTATCACGATTAATTTTCTTATTTGGATGAGATCATCGTTAGAAGCGCTAAAGAACAAAACGAATATTGAAATTTTCTTTGAATAATCAACTGAAAATATTGCTGGCTTTTTGAACTTTTGATTGTGAGAGCTCCCAACCTTTCCTCCAAGAAGAAAGTGACTATATATGGGCGAAATTATCAAGGTAATTATTTTTTTAGTATATTTACAAGTTAATCTTGTTCAAGCCGGTTTGACCCATTATAGAGGTAAATCTCTTCCAACAATGGTTTTCTCCATTTACAAGACTCGAATTCGAAATCTCAATTATCAAGGTAATTGTTCGGGATCAAAATATGTTACATATACGTGAAAACAAGATTATTCCTTTAATGCTGGGTCCAAAAATTCCACATGGTATGATAAGATAGGTGGAGAAAAGTTTGGAAAGGTTAAAACATTGACTAGCTTTCTTAATTTGGTATATGGTTGTCACATCATATCCTCAAACTACTTCAGAGTTAGGACACGTATTAAGATGCGTTGAATCCCAACATAGGGAACTCTTTCGAGGCTTGTTTCTTCCATTCACAAAGTCGAACTACGAACCTTATTTAAAGAGTGTTAAACTGCTCCCACTCAACCCAATAGATATGATTACATTGACTAGCTTTATAATTATACTCCTTCTATCCCATTTTATAAGTCCTTTTTAACTATATCATCAAGATAAATAAAGTTAGTTAGAGTTCAAAATTTTATGTAGTTTTATATTGTTTTTCTATTTTTACCCCTATACTCTTTCCCCCACTCACTCTCTCTCCTCTTACTCACTTTCTTAACTACTCTATCATTTTCAAGGCTAATTTTGGAAACAACTTATAAATATGCATTGGGTTTAGAAAGTGGACTTATATTTTTGGACAAAAAAGGCTTCTAGAAGGGGACTTATAAAAAGGGACAGAGAGAGTAATATATATTTAAATTAGAAAAACTAGAAATTAACATACACGCCAATAAGTGCTAACCTAATAAATTAAGTTCAAGCTAGTAAAGCATTAAGATTCTTTCGATAAACAGTGTTATTCTGGCAACATATATAATCCAACTGTTGGAAATTCCTGTTAGTGATTTGGACAATGAACTTGATGGACGATATTCCAAAAAGTATATTTATTAAGCTTTTGAGAAGTACCTTTCTCACTGTCTTTTCATGCAACCAGTTTGGCTTGCATCTGGGACCATTAGATCGTAGCCATACCATATCGACAGCTTGACCTTATATAAATCACTGCCTTTTTCAAGATAATTGTAGACATGAAGGATTGGGGGAAGAGAAAGAGCTACAATTCCTACGGGATTTTTTTGGGTGCCTTTTTAGTTGTTACTTTCTAGTTTCTACAACCACAGATAGATATTATGGGAGAGGCAAAGAGTCCAGCAAAGGTGGGGAGCACATTAATTAATATAATAATAAGTAAACATTAATTATAACCTTACAGATTATAAGAACGGTCTTTTCTTTAATGGAGATATTATGGATGACCCAAGCTTCCAATAAAAATAGTAAAACGATATAAAGGAGCATTCAATATCATACTTAATATACTGGATATATACATAAGTTTCATAATAAAAAAAAAAAAGATGTTGATCTAAAATGTGTGTAAAATTTCATGACCTAATATTTTTTCTTTTTTTGGCACCAATTACCGTTCCTAATATTAACGGAAATTTTGTAGTAATTTTCTCATAACAAACCTAGCCATTGTATGGAGGGGAAAAGAAATGAAAATGGAAATGTAAAAATATTGTAGAGATGGAAATTGAAGGTAAGGGTTCTAAATTTTATGTGGATATATATGTGCAAAACAAAATCTAGAAAGTAAGGTGAGAAATAAATAAAGGGAGAAGACATCATTATGTTTATGTACTATGCTTTATTTATGGTAGTGCCCTTTTGTCCCCTGCTCCCACACAGTGAAATTTTGTTGCATTTTTCCTTTTTGTATTAATGCCATCATGTGGTGTCCCGATCGAAATCTCCTCTTTTTCTATTCTGCCTTATAATTGTTGTTCAAACAAACCCTATTTATCCAATATCTAGTACTGGAGAATTCTCTGGACAGAAAGGAATAGTCTTAATGTCTATCTTTGACCATGTCAATTGCCATATTTATTCGTGTAGTAGCCGCGTAACAAATTAAGCAAATGTTAGTGCAGAGCAGCAGAAGAGAGGAATTGGCAATGGAAGGCAAACTTCATTATTAAGGTACATTAGCTGACTAGAAAAGTGCTGTTGAGACGCATGCATTCTCTGTTAAAAGATGGAGGCAATAATAAAGTTGAAAAGAGCTAGCAATTACTGACTATTTGTCCATTTGTTCATTGGAATATTGCTATATATGCAAACATTATTTGATCTGACATTTCATTTTTTTTTTCCCAAAACCAATCAAGGTCCCTTTTGTGAATGACCACATTCTTTTCTTTTATGATTTTTGGTTTTGGGTTTTTTTTTTTTTCATTCTTTTCACTTAAATTAGGTCATTTATGAGGCTGAATATGTGTTCCCGTCGAGTCCAGAAGCTTTTTTATGCAAAAAAAAAAACACAAAAACAAAAAAAAAATAGATTTAACGCTTTGCTTGGGCCAATATTAAATTCATCATTACAAGCCCAAAAAGCATAAGTTGGGCTTCACTTGAGGTCTATAGCCCTTTTTTTTTACCAGAAAAGATATGATTGGGTATTGGGCTAGGAATACTAGGAAAGGATAAATAACTAATTTGTTCTTGTTCACATATTATAACACTTCAATATAACATTATAATAACTCAAAATCCATGACCATGACAAATTTGACGAAATTATGGCACAACACAAGTATTGTGAAGTGAATAAGTATTATGTAAGAACAAATTATTAAGTAAAAACCACTCTACTATGGTCTCAATCAATAGAATTTTGTTAAGAAAAACCCTTGAAATTAAGCCTGTTGATGTCAAAATTATTCAACTTGCTAGAGAAGGCCCTGCTTGGACTTTATCTTAACTTCCTTTACTTAGCTAAAGAATGCAGACCTACTAGATTGAAGAGTAAGCTAAGAGTGGCAGGGCTTTGGCCCTGTGATTGCACTCCGATACTTAAGTCAAATTCTCAAGATAAATTTGAGAGAAGGAAGACAATGGTAGGGTGTGTGTTTATGTTGTATATTGTTGTGTTTTGCAGAAAGAAAGCAACTCTCTATATACTTATGTTTGTACTGCGTTGTTAGCTTATCAGGTGAACATGGTCAAATCAAGGGCTCATATAGCTGCCAAAACCGACCCAAGTCCAAAAATTCATTTGACTTTGATTTGATCATTGGGGGAAGTCAACAACTCTGATTCTGGCCAAAACGAAACCAACTCTGATACACTAAAACAACCTAGAACCTGAATTGACTTGTATTTAAATCAATAAATTAACTGGAAGTTCAAAATGATCAAAACCCAAACCAACTGAAAGACTAATAGAAAACAATTGTTTTGACATATGCGGCAACAACTTAGATCTAAAATAAATAATCCTAATTGAAATAATACCGAGTCTAAAATGTTAAAGATGACATGAATAAAAAAAAATGACCTAAGGCTAAACACAAAAGTACATAAAAAAGGCAAAATAACCAACCAAAACCAATTGAATCGAAATTTTACTCCAACTTGAATTTCAACCACAAATGGACGAAATCCTCTTGCTTGGGCTAAATAACATGGGCTTGAATAATAGTGGTGCTAAACTAACGAACTTTCAGGTAAGGTCAGCCCAATATCCAACCCTGTGGGTTTGACAACTTCCTTCCTTTTTGACCAATCCAAAAAGGAAGAATATTAGTGGTTCCAAAATAATACCCACGCAGCAGGCAACAGCAGTCACCAGCGACCCTGTGGGTGATTTCTAAAATTAAATTGATCAATTCCCAACTTTTTACTAATCTACTAAATCTAGTTATATGTATATCATCTACACAATAATAGAAAAAAGAAAAGTGGGTAATATTCAAATCTAATTAAGGATTTAAGATCAAAATATTGACCACCTCAACCAATCTCAAAAGTTGAGACCAAGCCCAAATAAGGAGGGAAGATACATATACAAAAAAATATAATGAGGTTCATAGTTGTACACAATTTGGCATGTGCCAACGGCTATGACTTGTGAATTTGATTAGTACTTGAGATTTGAGACAATTACTATCTCGGTGTATTTGGCAGGTGAGCGATTGGCACATTAAAAATTGCTATATATTTTCTGTGCTTAGCTTTGTATGAACCATTATCTGCCTTATGGTCGCTAGACCGTAGACACCGGCCGGCCGTATTTTGATATCTGAACGATTCTTCTTTAAAAATAATGTTAATGTTTTTTTTTTTATTTTTTGAGATATAAAATAATGTTAATATAATCCTCTAGGATTGATATCTAAAGCATTAAAATGAAGGAAACAACAATGTTGTAAAACTCGGACCGATCAGACTGGTTCAAACTGGTTCAAACTGGTATTGGAAACTTGATCACCGACCTATTTAAGGTCAAACCCAGTCAAAACTCGGTTATAGGAGCTCCTTAAGCCTCTTGGCTTGGCCACTATGCCTTAGCCCTTATTAGGCAATTATTAAGAGTACTTTACCTCAAAAAAAAAAAAAAAAAAGTAACTACATAGTAGTTGATATATTTGGAATAGCCTCAGGCAAAGCAAAAGGCAATGCAAGGGGAATAATAACTACCATCCAAGAATCAAAGACTCTGGGCTCAAATCCAAGACTTGCAGGTTCATGATCATTGGAAAATTGAGAATGATAGTATAATAGTAATTGGTTTATACACATACACAGTTGGTGTCTTGGTTTCATGATTTCTTTTTTCTGTTATCATATTCGAGTATTTTGATTGGTAAAAAGAAGAAATAAGAAAGAAAAGAGAAAGAATAGATGGGGAGTTTGCACTTTGCAGGGGAGAAGAGTATTGTGCTACTATATGCCGGTGGAGGCTGTGTATTATTTGACAAAATCAATGTAATAGTAGTCCTTTACAAATATTAATTAATTAAACTATATCTGAAAAATCAAAAGATCGAAATCCCCATTAGAAGCCCGCAGTTCTAAGCTCGTCTTCAAGAATCTCCTCAAGCAACAACTGGGACTCTTCCATCAATCCAGGGCTTAATCTGAACATCAAAACGCAAAACTCCATCTCGTTAAGAGCACCGTCACGATCCAGATCACCTTCTCTCACCATACTAACAAGCTCGTCGTCTCTCAAATCCTGCAACCCTAACATGGCCGCATTCCTCTTCAAGCTCTCCGCCGTGATCACCCCTTTCTCCTTGTCCATCAACACCTTGAACCCATTGCACAGCTCCTTTATCAGCCCTTCTCCG
The DNA here is from genome assembly GCA_001974805.1 of Corchorus capsularis. Taxonomy (NCBI): domain Eukaryota; kingdom Viridiplantae; phylum Streptophyta; class Magnoliopsida; order Malvales; family Malvaceae; genus Corchorus; species Corchorus capsularis. The sequence goes on along the minus strand of AWWV01009675.1, from coordinate 82,027 downwards.
CCCAGCTTCTCCGCCATCGCCGGCAATAAATCCTCGAACACGGGGGCTGTTTTACCGAACCCTGCCATCTTAATTAATCCTTTACCTTTAATTAAATTTGCTGACGATTACTATTGATTTCCCTCAAAAGAAATTGAAGAAGTTTTCTGGAGTTGGAGATGGATTGGGGTGTTTTAAGAGTGCAGTATATATATGGAAGGGATTGGGGAGAAGAGGGTTTTTCTTGGAAAGAGGAGGGGGTTATGTTCACCCAATGTATGACAACAAAGGAACAGAAAACTTAATTGTTGGGTCGGCTTTGATTCTTGCAGAGCTGGAACTTCCTCTGTTTCGAAGAAGTTGTGTCAAGGCTTGTTTCAATTTTTTGGACTTTTTAATGTTTCCCCTGTCTGCTTTTGACTTGTGATGAAATAAATACTAGTATCTGACAACAGCCAGGGTAAAATAGGGTAAATAAATTTTGCAATTAAGGAAGGTCAAATTTTCTTGGCCTGTTCAGGGTTTTCCTGCTTAGCCTTATTGATTTGACTCTTTTTTATTACTTGGCCGAAAGGTCAGATTGCCGTTTCCAAATTGCATGAATTAACTTTGTTCACATTTCGCATACACTTGAAGGTTCCTTCCTCCCTTTGGCCAAAAAAAAAAAAAAGGTTCCTTCCTCGACAAAATGTGCGATTTCATGGACAAGTTAAGGGTAACAACTTAGTAGCTAAGCTAATTAAAATTGGTTTTCTTCTTGAGAATTATGTTTTGTAAACATCTTTTTTTTTTTTTTTTTGAAAAATATCCTTGGGTTTTTCTTGGAAAGTTAGTATGACAAATTGCACTTGAGAAGTACCCAATTTCCTTATCATGTCAAGATCAATGCATGTGAAAATTTACTCTTCTTCATCTTCCTCACCAGACAATATTCAATAATTGAGGTTGGAAATTGGAATTGTATATAAAAAAGGGTTACATAAGATCTCAAAGATTAAAATATTTGAAAGCTTGTGCTGGTGTGGTATCATGTCTTCCGAATCCTATCCAAACCAAACTTTTTGCTTTGAGGAACCTTCATTTTCTTTTCCCTATTCACTATTTCTTTCACGGGAAGAAATTAATTGGCTAGATAGCAATATCTTTTTTGAGACAACTATATTAATTGAATTGATAATTTTATGGATTTAAATGAAAGCAAATTGCCATAAACAACCAATATTCTATGAACTTATACAATTTTTAGTCGTGCAGAAATTATGGTAAATAAATTGATTTGATTTTTTAAATATATATATGGTGTAGTGTTGAAGATTTAATGAATCTGAAAAATATTCTAAAAATAGATTATGGTTTAGGGCAAAATTTTTGCAATATGTATGTATAGTAGGCCGGCGTAGCCATTTGAAATAGTCTCTTCAAAGGATTCTAATTAAATAGTGGAGGCATGCTCCATCCGTGAATTAAAAGATACTTTAATACTTTATTCCGAAGGATAAATCCTTACAAATGGTCATGTGGTATGAATAATGGACGAGGCATGCGTTCACAACCAGAATTACTCAATCACCATTTCAGTACATATTTGATATCCAATAATATATATATAGTCATACTGAGTTCCAGCCAGATTTATAATTCCCTAAATTTTAGTGTCAAATTGGTTATGATTTTGATCTCTAATTAAAAGTGATGAAAGATTAAGAAAGTGAAAAAGAGTTTATATTATACAATAATAAGAACAGAAAAATTTAATTATCCACACCATATGACTTGAAAGTTCAATGAGGAACATTCCTTGATACATACAAAGAGAGATACCCAAATGCAAAAGGTTTGGGTACTTATTTTTGAAAAAGGCATTAGTAAACAAGGAAGGAAGTAAGGTGGTGTGAATACGTAATATATAGTCAACTTTTGTCAACAAATTAATAAACAGAATAGCAGCAAAAGCCAGCTGAAACCTAGTAATTTGCAATTGCTAGCTTTTTGGGGAAGGCAAAAGAAAAGAGAGTGAGGAAAATATGACTTGAAAAACTAGGAAAGTAGGATGAATGATCGCTTCCCATACCCATAACCCCCACGAACCTGATAATTATACGTGTATTCGACGCGTACGTACATAAGCTGAATTGCTTTGTCTGTCTGCCAAAGTGTGAATAAAATGATATTACCTCCGTCTCATATTATCTGTCCACTTTTCCCCTAATAGAAGTGGACAGATAATATGGGACGGATGGAGTATTTAATGGTGATGATTTTGTAAATAGACAAAAATTAGTTAATGCAGGAATGGGCGCCAAACACATGGTGCTCGATCGCGTCATTGGATGAGATCAAATTTTTCTTAGTCGGCATTTTGACGATTTCGATGACATTTTTAATGACCAAAATTAATACTCCTACACTATTAATAGTAGCTCGTGGCTAGCATTCAAATTGATTTTGTCAAAAGGGGTTTTAAATATTTCTTCCCCTTTCAGTTTCACCTCCAAGCCAAGCCCCCAGCAGTTTCGTCCGACTCTTTTCTATTCTAAGACTAAGATAATTGTGATTTAGAATCATTCAGAATATCTCCTATTTCATTCATACTTGTCTTTCTATTTCTTACGATCTAGAGAGTAGTCTCCACGAGAAATGAACGGATCCACTCGTTAGGTTTCTCCAAAATATTTTAGGGCTTATTAGCTTACCAATATTGACATTCAACTTCTAAGTATATTATGTCACCATAACCTAATAATTTACTCGGATTTAGTTATTATATATATATATATATATATATTTTCTTCTTTCGTGTGTAAGGCTGTCCGTCTCAAAGCCAGGTTGGTAAAACTTTTAAAAAGTAGTAATTTTCTACCTTCACAAAATTCGAATCTGATCAATCAATGGTGTATATTTCTAATCTTGAGATTTGAGAGGGGAGAGCTGGGCAGCTGGCCCGCCAACTATGGCAGCTTCACCAGTCCAAAGCCCGTTTAAGGTTTAGAGTCACAAAATTTGGGTAGAAGCCCAAGTTGTGGGCTACATAATAGAGACGTCCAAAGCGATATTCATATTCTTCACCACATAAACCTAAGCTCGTCAATTCCTAATTCTTTTTTTGTTTTTTGGCCAAACGTAAATTCGTAATTCAAAACGTAAATCTAACAAATCCCAATGTTTTTTCTTCTTCTTGTAAGGAAAAAAATTTTACATTTTTGAAATAAAAGAATAAATTTGATGCAAGGGGTTTTTGAGTTCAAAGGTAGGAGGTGGAAAATTCAGTTCTTTTTAAATTTTCCTAGAAAGTTTGGTCAAACATCCAACTTCCAAGCAAATGGTAAGTAAATTTTTCTGATTAGCCCTGCCGTATTTTCTTCCTATTCTATTTTTCTCTTTAAAATTTTACAAGTCACATGCCAGAGTCCACAAGGGGTTCAATCATGATATATTTCCTCTTCATTGCTAAGTTAGAATTAAATCGGTCTGCATTGCATGTTACCTGTCAGCAATGCAGTGATAGAATGATCGCCTAGAATTTAGTCAATCTTTGAACAAACAAGCAAGTCTTTGGCAGAAAATGTCAGAATGCAGGTGGTGCTTAAGCGAAATCAATTGACATTTTTTATGGAAATCGATGCATAAATTGAACCACAACACTGGCAAAACAATGATATACAGTTCGAAAATAGGGGAACACGACATAAAATTGGCTTCTTAATCCTTGTAGAAACGGTGACTTTTTTTGTTTTTTTTAATTTATTTAGGGGCCTTGAGCTCTTACTATCTACCATATCCTAAAGTAACGGTTAGCTCATTCTGTGAAAATGTCTCTGGTTTGCTAGACGAAGAAGCTCTGCTAGAAGGGCATCGCCTGACAACAAATGCCGGTTGTTTTGGCCCTGGAAGAGACGCAATTTCACTTCCAAGCATGAAAACTACTTGTGACATGGTGGGACGGTCTCCCGGGTCTTCTTGTACGCACAACAGCCCTACATTCAGACACTTGACAACTTCATTTGCATTGCAACTTTCACGCAGTGTCTGGTCTAACAGATCCAATGCCTTGTCTGTTTTCCATAAATGCCAGGCCTAACAACATTTGTGAAAGATGGAGAGTAAGGCAAGCGTGTTCAAAGGGTTAGAACTTAGAAAAATGTAAGGATAATACTATAACTTACATATCCCAGGAGGCTCAAAGACTGTTCAGGCTGGTAAAATCCTGTGTTCCTCTTCCCACTGATGATCTCAATTACGACAACACCAAAGCTGAAGACATCTGATTTGAATGAGAAAAGTCCGTCCAGCGCGTACTCAGGGGACATGTAGCCACTGCAACATCAAAATTATGAGGTTAGGAAACTGTCAATAATGTAGTATGGATCAGGTTATGTGATTTCATCATTCAAGTTCAACTTACTAAGTTCCAACTACTCTATTTGTGTTGACAGCAGTTTCCTTGCCACCAAAAATCCTTGCCAACCCAAAGTCAGAAATTTTGGGATTCATCTCCCCGTCTAGGAGGATGTTGCTTGTTTTCAGGTCTCTGTGAATAATCCTCAGCCTTGAATCTTGGTGGAGATATAGAAGGCCTCGAGCAATTCCCAAAATGATGCGGTATCGCAGATCCCAATCCAACACAGTGCATAGCTTCCGATCTAATAAGGTTTTTCATTTCAATTCTAGTAATTTATATGATTTGTAATGAATATTAGAAAGACTTACCGAATATGAAGGAGTCTAAGCTTCTGTTAGGCATATATTCATAGAGTAACATCTTTTCATCTCCTGCAACACAATACCCTAAAAGTCTGACAAGATTTCTATGTTGAAGTCTTGCAATCAGCACAACTTCATTCTTGAATTCCTCTAAACCTTGTCCTGAACCACTTGAGAGCCTCTTTACAGCAATTTCTTGCCCTCCTGGAAATTTACCCTGGTAGTAGTTTCAGTGTTAAGTTATTTACCAAGCAAACTTACAAGGCTGAATTCTAAAGAGCATTAGAACATAAAGACTATTACCTTGTAAACAGGCCCAAATCCCCCTTGCCCCAGCTTGTTTGTGTTTGAGAAGTTCTTAGTTGCAGCTAGTATACTTTCTAACTGAAAAAATGGCACGTCTATACCGTCTGTATCATCTTCTTTAAACCGTCCTGAATCAATCAAGTCTTTGACATGTCTCCCACTGTCGTACAAGTGAAGTGCAGAATTTCTTTGAAGTTTTCCCCATATCCCTATTATAGAATAGCCCTTAACTTTGTGATTCTTTTTCCGAGAAAAGAGAAAAAAACAGAAACAAGTCTTTTCCACTTACCTTCTCCCTCAGCCAGTTTTTTCCTCTGCAAGTAAACATAGATGATGGTGCTTGACAGAATTATCAGGACAAATGCACTAAGAAAAACTATTACGAGGACCAGAGATAAAGCCATCTTTCTGGTGGAAGACTTGTGTCTCTTTTCTCCAAAAGCACTGTCTGCAAGAGTAAAGAAGACCATTTTACATATAAGCTACTAGTAAGTTGTTTGTATATAATTCTATCTATGGTTTTTCTTGCTTGTATATAACTGAGTTAGCTTGTTAGTTGATATTATTCTTACCTTCAGTGCAATTCAGACTCAAGTTATCCCATCGAAAGTTTTTACCGCAGAGGCACCTTTTCTTTCCATCACTTGTTACATTACAAGATGTATTAGGCCAATCTTTGCAATCTGTAGGTGAAGAGCATACCGGCTCTAGAGGAGGATCCCAGCCTATCTCTATTTCATCTGCATTGCACCTGCTAGTGACATGAAATGGTGACGGCTGCTTCAACTTAAAGAAACTGTCACCTGAATTTGCAGCCTTACAATCATTTGCATCGTTGGTTTGAATGCTAAATTTATGTGTTTCTGGATTTATGCTTGTCACTCTGTAGCTGCCACTGGGCGCATCAAAGGTAATTTCCCCTGAAGAAATGTTGCAGTGAAAACTGAGGTACATGGGATCTCCACATTTTTGTCCGGTGCTAAGTGGATAGGGAATCAGGTTTGTGCCACAAGTCTCACAACTTCTTCTGGTTGATACTGCAATTATAAAATCAGTTGAAATTCAGATAATGAGCCCTTTGGCATTTCTCAAATTGTCATTTCTTACTAATAGTTCAAACTTAATAGCAAATGACTTATCAAACCTCATATAACAAGCCTGTAAGTCCACATGTAGGCACAAACCAGACACACTGAAAAATTTCTGCTACAATCAAACAAAACAGAGTTCCTACTAAAGTCATCTTACTTATTTTCATAGGCATTATAAGTTTTTACACTACACCACCACAATAGACAGAAACCATACTGTTGATCATATAGTCAACTACCAGATATAGAAGTTTTGAGGCCAGATCTGTCCATGAAATGGAGCAGGCACTTGGATCAAAAAGATATGAAATATCCCTAAAGAAGGAAGTCAGATTGCCTAATGGGAAAACATTGTTAAACAGGTTTAGGTTAAGTTCAGACCAAAACAATCATACCTATGTAGAGCCTCTCTAAGCACTCGTAAGGGAAAGTGTCATGAAGCAAAATGTATCATTAACTTTTCAAGAAACATGAAATCAAGAAATTTTCACAAGGGAAAGTGTTGTACCTACATCGGAAACTGCTAACCGGACATTAAGATTGCGGCCACCTTCATATTCCTCTTGGATGTTGTTGAGATCTTCTAGCCATATCCAGCATGCAGCAATGCGACCACCGCCCTGTTGCTCAACATTAGGTTCTTCATATGAATAAGCCTGGCACTGACAGTTGTTAAGGCATTCTAATTTGCATTCCATCTCATTCTTAGCATTGAACTGAGAATCTGGATTCCCCACTTCCATCATATTTAAACGCAAGAAAGTGTCACTCTCAGCATTCTTGTCACATATCCTTGACTTTCTAGTGCATCCATCAAAATAATCCTGGCTATTCCAGTTTGTTGGGGAGCTAGGCGTAAATCCAGGCAAACACTTGCACATCAAGTCATTGTTACTATTGCAGCTACCAAAATCTCCACATGCATTGTAGACACTGCATTTATCTCTGGGCTCTGCCCAAATCAAGGACCAGATCTTCTCAGAATCCCACTTTAGATACTGAATTTGACCCGAAAAATCGATAACCAACCTTGTATCGCTGTATAATGAGGATGTAAGATGAGGCATGGACTCATTATGGAGTACAACAGAGGTAAAATTTGACAGAAAGAAAGAAATTGCTGAGGGCATGGCAGAGGGCATCCCATCCGGACCAATGAATCTACCAGAAACACCACTTTTCCAATACCTGGTTGTTCTTTTCCATATGATGAATTGGTTTACTCTTTCTTGGTCCATCTGAAAAGTGAAATTCCCTGAAGAAGGATCATCATAACTTTTCCAGGAAGTTAGTATCATGTCTCCATCCATTCTCATGCCTGGAAGAAAAGTATCAGTGGGAAAATCAAAACTCTGCCAAATAAAATGGTTTTCTTGTTCTTCATTGCTGAGCACCAAATTCCCACCATCTGTTAACTTGGCTTTTCTATTTGCAGAAGATACTGCTTCAAGATTCGTTGACCAGACAGATTTCCCATTTCCGTCAAGAATTTTGAGGTTGCCATCGTCTGCAACAACAAAGACCCCACTATGATCCAAAAGTGGCTTGTCTCTATTGGCAACCCATACAACAGTTTGCGGAGTTGAACCATAATACCATATTCCCACGTATCTCCTGGTGTTAGAGCTTCCATTAGGAGTAAAAAATCCCAACTCAAATCTTTTTCCTGGTGAAATTAGACTGTCTCCTTCACCATCTTTGATTGAACTATTTACTGCTATGTTCTCTTTAGCAGAAGAACATACAAGAGAAGTGAGAAACAGAAGGTTGAGCAAAAAGAACATGGGCAGCTGCAGCATCTGCCTTGCAAATAATGTGGTAATGATTTCTTCTTTTGATCTTACATCTCCCATATCTATATGGAAGATTGAAATTAGCTACTAGGTAGGAAGCATTGATTGGCTAACTAATAACATGTTTCCACATGTTGTGCAGAAATTTGGTTATTCTCTTGTCTATGCAAAAGTGCTGTGATGTTGTGTTTCCCATTATCTAAAACGCCCCCACAGCCACAATCACTAGGTAGATTGGTCAGCAGCTAATACTGTGTGCATGGAAATTGGCTGTGAATTAAAGATGATGGGGAAATATTGTCGCATTGTTGAATTAACTAATCTAAAGCTTAAAGCGACAGAATCATTTAAAAATGAAAATTTTCCCTCGTGATTTGGAAATTTGAGAAAAAGAAAAGTTTGACGTAATGGTTACTCTTATGCTTTTTCTGATAGATTATATCCTTGGAATAGAAATCACCGCCAATTCTGTTTAAAGAGTGGAGATTTATCACTAGTACTTACTAGTAATCTAACAAAATTCAAATGTTGGTCCATAAATAAACATAACAAAAACTCTCACAATATAATTTTGACTTGGCTCCTAATACTTTTTTTGGCTTAAACCACAGGTATCCGTATCCATTTTAATGGAAATGGTTTATGATATTCTGTTCGAGTCATGTAAGCTCTTAATATATACTATATTGTCATATTCAAGGCTTGTGTTGAATTATTGTCATGCTAATGGTAGCCGAGTGAGTAGGGTCTCAGCTCTCAGGTCCTTTTCTTTTTGGTTTTTGTTTGGCGAAGGAGGTCAAGGTCATTGGATTTTGTTACTTTTCATCTTTTTATAACGGACCCTTCACTTTAATTTTATTTCTCTTCGTCTTGTTGTGTGATTAAGATATGATTACGCGGGACTCCATATATACACACACTTTGGTTTCCTCATTTTTGTGCTTATTTTATATTTGATGAAAACGACCCATTCCGACTAATGTCAATGAAATTTTGCTTTTTGGGAAGGAAAAATACCAGCCGTGGACTTAGTCCTCCCGTGGCAGTCGCTTTCATCTGCTGAAATCTGGCATGTATGTTGGAGGAATTTAAAAGACTCAAAGTCAGAACAACTTGTATTGATTGATGCTAGATTAGCAGGATCCTGGAAAGAGCAAATCCCAGAAACACAGCTCCCTAGCTTAGCTACCCCCTATTCAAGACTAAAGATGTAGGATAATTTAGCAACCAAGGGTGGAATTATACAACTTTGCGTTTCATTCACTTGAAGCAAAAAAGCTACTAAAAGAACTCTGAAGGTTTGTAAAATGCATGCAGATCAGATCAGACATTTATTCAGATGCTCCGAGGAATTACTAACAAAGTTGAGAGACCAAAATATACTCCGAAAGCCAACAAACTATTTTAAAATGCAAAAAGAAAACACTTGAAAGTGAAGAACAGCCAACAAACAACTTTAAACTGTATTGTTTGACACTTGAGACTTGACAGAGCTAGCAACAAAGATACGCTTTGTATCCAATTGATTCACGCAGCGGTCATGTTCTTGTTAGTTGTTTTACATATGAAAAAGCCGCAGGCAGCAACTTCAATAAAATTTTCACGTGGAGTTTCCTAAACTTCCTTACTTTTGCTGAAAATATGGCCAATTGGATTGAAGAGTAAAAGGACAAAACTCATTATGCCTAAATAATATATAGAGTAAACACTCATTAATAACTTGTCAACGTGATGTAATGCTTACTTAAGAACTAACGGGTCATATTGGCCACCATTATTAGGTCCTAATTTTACTTTTAGCAATTCCCCAATTTGCAAAAAACCCGAAAAAAAAGAGTCCAATTTTTACTTGTATGGGTCATTTAGACCACCGAGCTGGGCTTTAGATTTTGTGAATGTTGACTGTTTCCTCTTGCTGAAAACTACTTTCACTTTATGGTTCCTCTACAAAAATGTTTCCTTTTATTCGTATAATAATATAAACAAGAAAGGTTTACAAATACATCAACTTGGAGGAGTTGAAGCATAAACAATTGCATGAATAAGTAAGAATGAAATCCACATCCCCATTTTACACAAACAAATTAATGTGCATCAAAAATGGAAAAGGAAAGTCTTCACAATTATCGGCCTTCTTGGAGAGCAGATGTGATTTCAGAAATGGCTTCTGCTTTACTAGATGTAGAAACTGAGGTAGAAACAGTCCTCCTCGTCAGAAAGGCTGGCTGTTTAGGAATTGGAAGGCTCGATGTTTCGCTACCAAGCGAGACAACAACATTGGACATGCTGGGGCGTTCGCTGGGATCTTCTTGCACGCATAATAGCCCCACATGAACGCACCTCAGAAACTCACTTGCATTGCAACTTGATCTTACTGTCTCCTCCATTAAATCAAGGGCCTTGCCTTCTTGCCACACTCTCCATGCCTAGAACAAATATTCAATATTTTAGTTAGAAACTTGGCATGGACAAAAGGAAAGTTTGACAGGACTAAACATCACAAAAATTCATATCATACTTACATAACCAATAAGGCTTGGGGCATCTTCCACCTGGTAAAATCTCATGTTCTTCTTCCCACTTACAATCTCAAGCATGAGTACTCCAAAGCTAAACACATCAGATTTTACTGAGAAAAGGCCATCTAATGCATACTCTGGAGCCATATATCCACTGTATTATACAATAAACATTATGATTAGAAGTGCATTACATCAAACAGTTTTTCCTGGAGAAATTTTTGAGGTGGAAAGCAGCTGCCAAGCAGGAACTAAATTTTCAAGACAATGAAATTGTCAACTCACTATGTTCCAATTACTTTAAGTGTGTTTGCTTCAGTTTCTTTGCCTTGCATCATCCTTGCTAGGCCAAAGTCAGATATTTTGGGGTTCATCTCCGCATCTAACAGTATGTTGCTAGTTTTCAAATCTCTATGAATGATTCTAAGCCTAGAATCTTGGTGCAGATAAAGCAATCCTCTAGCAATTCCCAGGATAATGTTGAACCGTGTCTCCCAATCCAATTGCTGTCTAAATGTTTCATCTTTAAAGTTCATTATCCAACGTCAAAACATAAATCAGTAACAAAAATAGAGTCCATTAGGAATCAAATAAGATAGCAGTTTACTAACCAAATATCCAAGAGTCCAAGCTTTTGTTGGGCATATATTCATAGAGTAGAATCTTCTCCTCTCCTCTTATGCAATAGCCCAATAGTCTCACAAGATTCCGATGTTGAAGTTTAGCAATCAATACCACCTCATTTTTGAACTCCTCCAAGCCCTGTCCTGAAACACTTGATAGCCTCTTTACAGCCATTTCTTGACCTCCTGGAAACTTGCCCTGGGATCAAAGGCTATGTCAAGTTAATAACAGAGCATTTAGATGAATGACAAGAACTTCTTAAAGTTCTCCAAATGATACCTTGTAAACTGGCCCAAACCCTCCTTTTCCAAGCTTGTTTTCATCTGAGAAATTGTCTGTTGCAGCTAGTATGCTTTCAAAATCAAAGAAAGGCACGTCTATGCCTGTCCCATCTTTTTCTTCGAAATGGCTCAAGTCCATTAGCTCTTTAACCCCTCTCTCTGTATCATAACGATGAAGAACAGCTTTTCTTTGTTTTGCTGTTGCAACAACAATCCTTTGTTAAAAGTTAAGACTAACAGGATATAGAATCATATATAGTAAAAGTAATATATGTACCTAGCTTCTTTACCGCCTTTCTTCTCCACATGTAAATAGAAACAACGACACACAAAAAGGCGGTTCCAATTGCCAGAGATACTCCAAGGATCACTGGCTTGTTTTCATCAGAAGGTCCACCTTTTGAAATCAATTCTGCAGAAAACAGGTCAATAGAATATCATGCAATTCTTAGAGGTAAGTGAATGCCTCAATTTATGCATCAAACTTAATCCTAACCTTGAGTACAGTTCAAAGCTATGCCATCCCAGTGGAAGTTTCTAGTGCAAAGGCACCGCTTTTGTCCATTTCCTGTGTTGTTGCAACTTGAATTTGGCCAATCTTTGCAGTCAGTAGATGATACACAGGTTGGCTCTAATGGGGGCTTCCAACTAATTTCTACTTCAAGTGTACCATTCACTGGAGAATCACCACTGCACCAGTTGGTCACGTTGAATGGTAATGATTGATTCAGCTGCAGAATTCTGCTTGCTGATGATTGACTTGCATTACAATTACCTACTTCTTTGGAGGGCATTTGGATAACAAAAGCTCGCACCTCAGGATTAACCCTGATGACATTATAGTTGCCACTAGATGTCATGAAGCTTAGGTGGTCAGTTTTGTTATTGCAGTAGAAATTGGAGTACATAGGGTCACCGCAATCCGGTCCAGTGCTTAGGGGATAAGGGACTAAGTTAATGCCACAAGTCTCACAATTCCTAACTGTTGATTCTGCATGGGTAATAGATACTTACAATTAAATCTAATTGAATATCATATTCATACTAACTTGTTTGAGTAACCTCACTAGATTAGCAAAACATATATGTTGGGTCAGTGCTATTTGAAGAGCAACATAAAATACCTATATCAGACAGCGCCACACGGACATAGAGATCATAGCCACCATCTTGGTTATCCTGAAGATTTTTGAGCTCCTCTGTCCAAGTAAAGCATGAATTACTGCCATTCTGGACAAGATATGAATATGCCTGGCACTGGCAGTTCTTGAGGCACTCCCCTCTGCAGTCTGTTTCGTCGTTAGCCTCATATGGTGAGCCTGGATATGCCACTTTCATCTTTTTCAAGCTCAAGAAGTCATTGCCACATGATGTCACAGAGGTTCTTGAGCATCCATCTAAAAAATCACTTGCATTCCATTTCTCTGGGAATTTAGGGTTGAACCCTGGCAAACATTGGCATGGTAATTTATTGTTGGCATTACAGGTGCCAAAGTTGCCACAAAAATTGAACACACTGCAATTATCTTTGGGCTCCTTCCATATCAAGGACCAGTGTTTTGTGGTTGTATTTAGCTGCCAATACTGTAATTCCCCGGTATAATTCATCACCAATCTTTTATCAGTGAAAACTTCTGTACTATTCCCACTAAAATTCAACAAGTTGAAAATGGTATCAGGCATGTCATTTGATTCAAAGATATTACCTGACTCCGGTCTACTTGATCTCCAATGAATTAAACTTTTTTCCATGATAACAAACTGATTGCTTCTTTCTGGATCTTCTTGCTTGAATATGAAGCTTCCCGGATCTGGATCTTCTTCAGTGGTCCATGAAGTTAGTGCAAACCGTTCATTTATCTTCATACCAGAAAGAAATGTATCTATTGGTTGGTCTTGGACCTCTTGGTCAAAGCTTTGCCATAAAGCATCTCCCGACCTATAATCAAGCAGAATAAAGTTACCATTGTCGTTGAGCCTTGCCACAAGGTTCTGAGGATTGGAACGTTTAAGCTCAAGCTGTGTAGACCAATAAACCTCATCTCTGGCATCATTTAACCTAAGATTTCCTCCTGAAATAGATAACACTCCACTAATATCTGAAACTGGTCTTCTTCTATTAGCAACCCAAACAACTACTTGTGGATTGGATTTGTACCATATACCTAGATATCTCTTCACAATAGAGCTTCTTGGTGGGCCAAAAAACCCCAATTCAAATCTATTTCCAGCTGAAACCAGAGTTTCACCATCAACTAGATTTGTTGATATTGTTATGTTATCTCTAGCAGAGGCGGAGCAGCAATATTGAGGACACGACAATATCAAAACTGTATAGTAAATTAGGAGGGTAGAGAGCATGTGAACTGACCATCTAGAAGTTGTTCCCATCCTGATCCTCGGTGAAACACAAGTTTTCTCTATTCCATATCACTCCAATATTAGAGTACCAACAGAAGAAATCTTATTCTTTACACTGGAGGAAATGCTAAACAGAGTCAACAACCAAATTCCAAGTCTCTCCTGCAAAGCCCTGCGCTATTGATTGTTATATTTTTTGCTTAATGCAATAATTGTTGCTACCTGGAATTGGGGTTATGATATTGCAGCAATAAAATTTTGCATGATTAAATAAAGGCATAAATGCCCCTTTGCACCCTTAAGTATGTACGGATTGCCACTTTGCACCCAACTTTTTTATTTTGACCAAAATGCACCCTAAAATTTTATTTGTGTGCCACTTTGCACCCTTCGTCATGGCAGGACAAACGATTCTATCACGGTGTCCGACGTGGCACGCCACGTGTACCAAAAAGTGACATGTGGCACGCCACATGTACCAAAAAGTCGTGCCACATGTACCAAAAAGTGACACATGTCACGCCATGTGTACCAAAAAGTGACACGTGGCATGCCACATTTTTCAAAAAATGGCACGTGGCATGCCACGTGCACAAAAGGATACATGCCACGTGTCATTTTTTGTCGACGTGGCATGCCACGTCGGACGCCGCGATCGATTTGTTTTGTCCTACCGGACAGAGGGTGCAAAGTGGCACAAAAATAAAACTTTACGGTACGTTTTGGTCAAAATAAAAAAGTTGGGTGCAAAGTGACAGTCCGTACAAACTTAAGGGTGCAAAGTGGTATGCCACTATTCTGTATATTCACCATCATACACTTTGATTAACTAGTATTTACTTCCACGTGCGTTGCACGTGATACTCGTATTTAAATTAAATGAAAATTAAAATAATGATTGAAATTAATTATATATGTAGGGTTGTCAAATCTAAGCCGAACCCGATAACTCGTCCAATCCGACATAATCCGATTTGATAAAAAAAGTAAATGACCCAGACCCAACCTATTCAGACACGACAAACTGTATATGCAGTTTGCTAAACTTCACCAGTGGTGGATTGTAAAATAAAATCGAATAATAAATATATTAAATAAAATTAAGAATTAGACATTAAAAAAATTATGCTTTTTTAGTGCAAAAAAAATTAACGCTGACCAAATTGAGCTGAATCTAAACTTGAAAAATCCAAAACCCGGATGATCCGGAACCCGATTGACCCGAGGTCAAAACTCGAATCCGCCTAACCCAATTAGACCTGGTAGACCTGAACCTAGATGAGCCGAAACCCGAATGACTCGAGAAAATTACCTGATTCATTTGACTTAGAACCATATTTAACCTACCAATACACGCTACAAAAATAGAAAAACAAAGTGAATCACAATAATTAGATTTTAAATAAATTTTTAACTTAATTTGTTAAAAAAATTTGAATAGTTAATGATTAGCCAATTTATTTTAACTTTTAAACTTGATAATAATACTTTTATCAGAAATGGATCCATAACGACCAAAAATATCTCCAATATTTTAAAAGTAAAATGGTAAAAATAAAATATTTATTAAAAATATTCAATTTAATCGAATAAAAATAGAATTTTTAGTAGAATAATTGTAAAAGTTTATTTCTAAAAAATTTGTAAAAGAATATATTTTAAAAATTCTAATATGTCTAAGTTTTTTAATTAAAATAGTAAAATGATAACAACAAAATAGTTATAAGGATATTAGATTTAATTAAATAAAAATAGAGTTTTTAGTTGAGTAAAACTATAAAAGTATATTTAAAATTTTCTAATACATCTAAGTTTTTTTAATTAAAATAGTAAAATGGTAAAAATGATATAGTTATAAGAATGTGAGATTTTTATTAATTATACAGCAAGCAATATATCAAGCAAAAAATCAATTATAAGTCAAATAAAATAATTGCACATTAGGGAAATAATAAATTTTAATCATAATACATTATTATAAACTATCAAATAGTAAGATGTCAATCATAATAACTTTTTAAATTAGAATGGTAAAATAAAATAATTATAAAATATTGAATGTTTTGAGATAATAAAATATTGAATTTATTTAAATGAAAATAGTGTTTTTAGTAGAATAAAACTGTATATTTTGAAAACAAAAATAGTAAAAAAATAAAGTAATTATAAAAATATTAGATTTAATTGAATAAAAATAGAATTTTTAGTAGAATAAAACTATAATAGTTAACTAATGACATTTAAGAAATATGTTTGAATAATAAGGGTATAATGGTCGATTTAATTAGAAAAATAAAGATATAATAGTTAATTCAAAAGTTTCTCATAACTCGTACTTTTATATATAGTATAGATTTATTTATGTTAGACGACACTTAATATTGACAAACGCAAAATCATGCACCACTGGCACCTTGTCTTATATATTTTTGCAGATTAAATAAATAAAAAGGATCTCATCAAATCACATTTTCTTTCTTCGTTAAGTAAAAAAAATCTCACCTTAAACTTATTTGGCTGTGTGAGTAAAGTTACAGAGAGTTATGTAAAGACTTTAATCTTCCTTTAAAAATCAAATTGAATTTTTTAAAACGAACTTGCAGTAGTCATACTTGTTCAAATTCAAACTTATTTGATAATTTTGTTTGTTTCACAATAGCTGACATTTACAAATCACGCCTGTGTTGCTCTCTTTCCAGGAAAAGTATAGGAAGTAGGGTTAGGATGAAGACATGTTTGACTTGAGACGGCTTGCGACAAGCCTACAACAGCCTATTTTTAAAAAAACCAAGTAAGCAATAATAAATCATATAGTAACAAAAAAAGTCACGATTTACGAATGACTGAAAATTATGTAAGTGATTTACATAAGTATATCTTGTGTGGATGAATATTTGTTTTAAACCTTTGTCTATTTTGCAGATGTGACACCTCAACCTAACAATATGAGACCTAGCTAGCTTAATTGGATAGTCAATTTATAAAAACGTTAATTTGGAAATTGGATATTGAGAAATACTGTTAGGATTTTTGCCTAGTTCCTAATTAGATTTGGATTAGGATTTTTCTTGATATTTTTTATTGGTAGACAAGAATCCTAATAGGAAAGGTGATACGAATCTAGTTGTAATCGGTCCAAATCCACCTTAGAGACCCGCCTAAGATTAACTTGAATCACCAAACTTCTAGACTTGTATGTCGACAATCTTTACTAAGTAAATCATCCTTCGTTCGTCGGCCTTAGACCCTCAATTCGACCTGCAATTGAACACCTAAGATCACAAGATTTACAAACAATTAAGCAATCACAACCTAATTGTTTGCTAGGACTCTATAAGATTGAAGAACCCTAAGTTTGCTCAAACTAGAACAATGAAACTAAGATAATCAATTTGGGTGTATGAACCTTAACTTTATTAATCAACTCAACTTATGTTTACAAGAGATAAAAGAGCCCTTATATAGGGAAGGGGTTGGCGCATAACATACCAACTCCTAATCCTATAAGGGCGGCATACATAGATGAATCTAGAAACTATCCTAAAATACAACCAATAGGAAAATAGATGAGGATTGGACTTTAATTAAACAAGGCCCAACCTTAATCAAGGTCCAAACTAAATAATTAACTAAATTAAGATAGAATAAAGGCCCATAAGGCCGAATTACACAATTAAAGAACTAATGATCATCAATTTCAAGTAAAGTGAATATCTTGGAATCGATGGGAATATTCTTGGTGATGTCGACTTCAATGCTCTCCAATTGTTCTTCAATGGACTCCAAACCTCCAAGATGAGATCTAACAAAGCCCAATAAAGCTTCCTTGAACCTTTTAGCCCGAACCCTTGTCATTGGACCTTGCGGAATGACTAAAAGATCCATTGGTCGGTTGTGCGCGGATGCCCCATGCGATGGCCGGTTGTGGCCGGTTGATGCTCCATGCGATGGCCGGTTGTGGCCGGTTGCCCCATGCGGTGGTGCATGCGATGGCCGGTCAAGTGGCTGGTTATGTGGCCGGTGTTGCGCGGCTTCTCCAAGCAATGGTCGGTCACATGTGATGCCTCCAACTACATGCTCCTCCAAGCTTGCGTTCAATCCAGGATCAACCTTAACATCTTCTTGAACATCCATGACATCTCCATGTTTATCCGAGACATGATCTCCATTAGCTCCATTGTGCTCTTCTAAACCATGATAAGCCCTTGGCGCATAAAAAGGGATCTTGGAGCCTAAGTTTGTGTTAGCATAAATAAGCAGTTTAGGTTTAGTTTTTTTGGTGTGAGAGAGAGATTGTGTGAGATTGTGAGAGAGAGAAAAAGCTGAGATAGCTTTATATTGTTGTGAGAGAATTTCCCATGGTGTTGGGTTAATTAGATTGAGAGTTTGTTAGAAAGATTGTTATGATTGTTGATTGTAATTGATTGATTTGACAGTGCAGATTTGTGGCATAGGTCCACAAGAAAATTTTGTTTTGTTGTTTTCCGCTTTAATTATTTGTTTGGTTAATTCCTGAGATATCCGAAGTTACAACAAGTGGTATCAAGAGCTTGGTTGATTGAAGATGGCAGACACCAGCAGCGGATAAGTTTGAGATTGAGCCGCTCAATGGAATGAACAGTTTTCAGATGTGGAAGAGTACGATAACAGATGTGTTAGTACAACAAGGATTGGGAGATGCGTTTGAAACCGATAAACTTGCATCGGTGAATGAGAACGGGTGGAAAGATATTCAACGAAAAACAGTAAGTACAATTCGTTTGAATCTTGCTACTGAAATTAAGTATGATGTGTTAGATGTGAAAACTCCAAAGGAGTTTATGGATAATTTGAAGTCGATTTATATGTCAAAATCAATTACTAACATGTTGTGTTTGAAGAGAGAATTATTTGGGTTGAAGATGAAGGGAACAAGTTTAAGGGCACATCTAAACGAGTTCAATAGATTGGTTACTCAGCTGGCAATTCCAAGAATGATGTTGAACCTTGTCTCCCAATGCAGTTGCTGGCTATATGTTTCATCTTTGAAATTTATCATCCAACATCATAACATATATCAGTGAGTACTCAATACCAATCCACTCCATCTTTCTTGCGGGTGTTATTATTTAAGTAAATAAACTCAATTAGAATTCAATTAAGTTAGCAGGTAATTAAGGTTACAGTGGATAACAAAAAATCCAAGAGTCCAAGCTTTTGTTGGGCATATATTCATAGAGTAGAAGTTTTTCCTCGCCTCTAATGCAGTAGCCCAATAGTCTGACAAGATTCCGATGTTGAAGTTTAGCAATCAACACCACCTCATTTTTGAACTCCTCCAAGCCCTGTCCTGACACACTTGAGAGACTCTTTACAGCCATTTCTTAACCTCCTGGAAACTTACCCTGGCGTGACATCGTTTGAAAAGTTAATAGCAGCATTCAGAATAAATGGCTTGAACTTTTATAAAATAAATGTGGAGAATTATACCTTGTAAACTGGCCCAAAACCTCCCTTTTCCAAGTTTGTTTTCATTTGAGAAATTGTCTGTTGCAGTTAGTATGCTTTCAAAATCAAAGAAAGGCACATCTATGCATGTCCCATCTTTTTCTTCGAAATGGCTCAACTCCATTAGCTCTTTAACCCCTCTCTTAGTGTCATAACGATGAGGTGCAACTTTTCTTTGGCTTTCTGAATTTAAAAGAAACAAACATATTTGATATTTATGGATGCAATATATAGATACTAAAATAGCTAGTGACAGATGAGTAAAAGATGCACCACACTTACTTGGCTTCTTTACCACCTTTCTTTTCCACATGTAAATAGAAACAACTACACACAAAAAGCCCATTCTGATTGCCAGGGTTACTCCCAAGATCAGAGGGAGTGACCTGTTTCTATTAGAAGAATCTGCTGCTTGCCCCCCATTTAGATGAAATTCTGCAGAAAATAAATTACACAATCTCATGCCTAATGTCCTTACATATAGGCCAAAACTGTTATGAGACAAGTGTTATTCCTCAATATGCATCAAATTTGATACTAACCTTGAGTACAGTTCAAAGCTAAGCCATCCCACTGAAAGTTTCTATTGCAAAGGCAGCGGTTTTCCCCATTTCCTATGATGTTGCAAGTTGAATGCGGCCAATCCTTGCAGTCAGTAGGTGATGTACATGTTGGTTCTATTGGTGGCTGACCGGTCGTTGAACAAATCACAAGATAATTCCCCACAAACCAATAACAAATAGATAATAACTACTTAGCTAGGGCAAGTAGGGGTCGAATCCACAGGGAAGGTACGAATCAAAGTTAAATCTTACAAAAGAAATTCTAACCTAGGAAAGATATTTTTGGATTTTTCAAAATAGATAAATTAAACTAGGAAACAATTAAAAAGAAATCTAAACTAAAGATCTAAAAGAGAGTTTAAGAAAAACAATGAGTAAAAACATACTTCTTCTCCTTTAGGCAACTACTTTGATCAAGTGAATCATGGATCATAGACACTAAACATAAATTTGGCTTAAATTGCAATCAATTAAGAATCATAAATTACCCCAAATCGGTATATAGCCTAAGACATAGACATCAACTTTCATTGAAACAAAGTAATCCCCTTAATATCTTAAACAACTCCATTTGAATAATTGGTATAGGAGAGGAATACTCGACCCTCCAACATGCTAAGAAGAATTAACTTGCTACTAGCTAAATTAAACATAAATTTGGCTTAAATTGCAATCAATTAAGAATCATAAATTACCCCAAATCGGTATATAGCCTAAGACGTAGACATCAACTTTCATTGAAACAAAGTAATCCCCTTAATATCTTAAACAACTCCATTTGAATAATTGGTATAGGAGAGGAATACTCGACCCTCCAACATGCTAAGAAGAATTAACTTGCTACTAGCTAAATTAATCTCTATTGTTCCTAATCAAACATTCACCCTGTGAAGAATCATAGGACAAGCATTAAGATTTACTTTTCCACATGCATGATAAATCAATACCAAACTTGCCTACATCAATTTCCATCTCGGCCTAAAGATTTCAACAAGGTTTGATATCCCATTGAACCTAGGACTCCTAAAATTACAATTGTTACTTGGACCAACTTTAGCTTGACTCAAGCTACTTGAATCTAACTATAGCATTCATAAATCTCAAGATATGTTGCGCACCAAATCAATCAAAGTATGAACACATAAGATGAAGCATAGAGATAAGAAACGTATTCAAACATAAAAAGCTCAAATTATTAAGAACAAAAGTCTCACCAATAATTCATTGATCAAAAGTACCTAAGGAAAAGAAGTATAAAAGGTTTAGCTACTCATGGATTGCAAGCAATCCATGAGAGACTTACAATGCTAGAGGCCGGTGGTAGCCTCCCTTCTTCCTATCGCAAAACCTAGAGAAAAGATGAAAGTTGTGATATGCTAGGTTCCCCCCCCCCCCCCTAGGGTTTTAGACTTAAAGAGGGTATTTATAGAGGGTGGCTTAGGGTTAATTTAGAGCTAAAAAAACCCTAAGGGCGTGCTGGGCTGCTCTCCAAGTCTTCAAGCTAATCCAAATAAGAATTTGGGCTCAATTGGATCAACCCCGCAAAACAGGCCCAAGAAAGTTTCTGTCCGCTGACTTCAGGGGCATTTTCGTCCACGAAAATGGCAAAACTGGGCTTCGACCAAAACACGAAAGTTGTAGATCTTGGAGTTAGCTTTCGAACGGCTACTCATTTGCCTCAAACAGAGCTCTGGATCAAAAGTTATGGCTAAAATACAGAAAGGTCGCCAAATCTGGAAATAAGTGAAGAAGCTTCAAGGTGAAGACACGCATGATGGCATGCTTGGCGCGCGCATGGCTGGCCCCCGACTCCCCCTGGGTGCCCATGTAGATGGCTTGTGCGCCCAGGGCATTGCTCTCAGGCCCCAGGTCGCCTGCTCCCATGTTGGTGCTGGTGGCATGTCTCGACTAGCGCTGGGCGCCCATGTGGTATGCTTGGCACCCATTGTGGTTTGCCTCGCGACCCATGTATTCCAGTGCTATGACACTTCTTGACATATCTTCTTGCCTTGAAATTCAACTTTGCTCCTTTGCTTCAAACTCTTGAAAATCAATCTTATGATGATAAAATTGACTCTTCAAGCTCTTCAATCACGATCATATAGGCTCCATTCTTCATCCAAAATGTCCTTGGAAAATATTTGTGTCAATAATCATCCAAAAAGGTTCCAAAAAGATACAAAATTGGTGATTTTGCACTTTTCTTCACTTTAGCACCTATAAACACAAATATACCAAATATAAGGCATAATCAAGCATAAAATACCCTAAAAGCATAGGAAAATGACCATAAAAATATGCATAATTCTGGTCCGATCAACGGCTTCCAACTAATTTCCACTTGAACCATACCAATTAATGAAGAATCACTAGTGCACCAATTGGTCACATTGAACGGGGATGATTGATTGAGCTGCAGAATTGTGCTTCTAGATGATTGAATGGCATCACAACTATCTGCTTCTTTGGATGGTATTTGGATAACAAATGTTCTTGCCTCTGGATCAACCCTGATGACATTATAATTGCCCATGAAACTAAGCTGGTCCGTATTGTTATTGCAATAGAAACTGGAGTACATAGGATCACCGCAACCTGGTCCAGTGCTTAGGGGGTAAGGGACCAAGTGCATGCCGCACGTCTCACAATTTCTATCTGTTGATTCTACATCAAAGAAATAAAATACATAAATTAATACGGCTAAATTAAGCTTTTCCATGAGTTAAGAGTTGCTTTGGTAATTGTTATTGCAAAAGGTATTAACGTCAGAGAAAAATTGGTACTACCATATTCATAATAATTTTTTGGATTAACCCAACTAAATTAGCCAAACATAAGTGCTACATATGAGAAGAGTAAAATACCTATATCAGAGTGCGCTACACGAATATAGAGATGGTAGCCACCATCTTGGTGATCTTGAAGATCTTGGAGTTCCTCTGCCCAAGTAAAGCATGTCTTACTGTCTCTATGGACAACATATGAATATGCCTGGCACTAGCACTTACTGAGGCACACCTCCCTGCAGTATGCTTCATCCTTAGCCTCAAACGATAAGCCTGAATATCCCACTTTCATGTTTCTCAACCTCAAGAACTGATCATTGCCACATGATGATGTAGAGTTTCTTGAGCATCCGCCCGAAAAATCTCCGGCTTTCCATTTCTCTGAGAATTTTGGTTTGAAACCGGGAAAACATTGGCATGGTAACTTATTGTTGGCATTACATGTACCAAAACTCCCGCAATAATTGAATAGACTGCATTTATCTCTTGGCTCCCACCAGATCAACTTCCAATTGTTTGTTTCGTTATCCAACTGCCAATACTGTAAATTTCCGGTATAATTCATTACCAATCTTTTATCATTAAAATCTTCAGCTGTATTATTCTGGCTAATATTTAAGAAGCTCACTATTGTAGAAGGCATGTTATCTGACGCAAAGAGATTACTTGAACCCGGCTTACTTGATTTCCAATAAGGGAAGCTTTTGTCCATCACAACAAACTGATTCCTGCTTCTAGATCTTTTTCACTGCTCCATGACGTTAATGCAAAATCCTCATCCATCTTCATACCAAAAAGAAACGTATCTGTTGGTTGGCCAAAGCTTTCCCATAAATGTTCCCTCAACCTATCATCAAGCAAAATTAAGTTACCAGTGTCATTGAGCTTTGCCACAGGTCCAAACGTTTGAGCCCCAGATTTGTAGACCAATAAAGCTCCCCTGTTTTGTCAGATAACTTAAGGTTTCCACCTGCAATAGAAAAGACTCCACTCTTATCTGAAACTGGTTTCCCTCTTTGCAACCCAAACTACTGTTTCTGGATTTGAGGTGTACCATATTCCTAGATATCTCTTCATGGTGGAGCTTCTGGGTGGGCTAAAGAAGCCCAATTCAAATCTATTTCCAACTGACACCAGAGTTTCTCCATTGTCAACTAGACTGCTTTTAGTTGTGATAGTATCTCTATCAAAAGCAAGTAGGGATGATGAGAAGAGAATATCAAAACTAGTGTATAGCAAAATAAGATTGCAAAGAGCATGTTAACTATTGACAATCTATGGAACTGGAAATGGGACATAATTTTATTCTTAAAACAAGACACTAATTGAAGTGAAGATAATCATTAGTTGAGACGTTGACTAAACAATTACTAATTGTTAAGGGTTGATTGAGTTGCTGGCAAACTTGAATTGGTTGATAGATTTAACCAATTTAAGTTACATGTGTCAATTAGCTAAAACTGAAATTTGTTTCTTTATAAAGTCGGTGGCAGCAGATAATTTTGATGGCAAATCACTACAACTATACACCTATGCAGATAATCTTTGATGAAGTTATCATGAGTTACTTTTTTGACTTCTTAGCTGTAAAGTTTTACTATCTAGAAAGTAGTTTTTTTACTTAGTTATGAAGTCTTGTAATACTATAAATACTAAGTATGGGCCCGCGCTTTGCCGCGGGAGTAGAGTTTGGAAACAGACTCTAAGTGAAGGGATGTGCAGTTATTGTTGGAAATTCATCAAATTTGATAGTAATACAGCTAGCAAATAGGGGAATATAATATACTTGGAAATCATAATCATGAGACAAAAAAAAATGGTGATCGAAGGGATTAATTAACTTTTATTTTATTCAAGATAATATATGAACAAAGTACAAAACCCAATTGTATTATTAAATATGGGTAAAATAGAAGGCATAAATGTCATCATTAAAAGGGTGAAATGGTTAGTTTGTAAAAAAGAATCATAACAGGATCCGTGAAATTGTTGATTAGTATAAAGTTAGGTTCCATTTGTCGTATTATAGCAAACCAATGAGAAACGCGTATGCTCTCTTGTTCGGTTTTAAGCGTTTCTAATAAGTGCCACTGATGGATTAAGAAGATTGAACTTGAATAGTGGACACGTCACAAAAACCGACCAAGGCACAGCTGAAAGGCACAATTGGTCTAAGAAGATTGTACTTGGGATTCCATACTTAGGCCTGCAAGGATCAAACATAAGCAGAAGACCGTTAGAGATAAAGGGATGAAACATTAATTTAGACATGAAGGATTAAGTTAAAATTTGGTGCACGTTATATGAAAAACAACAACTTCATATCCTAAGTTAAATCTTATGAGATATAATGATGTTTAACTTAGAATTAGAAATGACCATTTATCTATAAGGAACCTCACCCATCCCCAAGACTCAAAT
The DNA here is from genome assembly GCA_001974805.1 of Corchorus capsularis. Classification (NCBI taxonomy): domain Eukaryota; kingdom Viridiplantae; phylum Streptophyta; class Magnoliopsida; order Malvales; family Malvaceae; genus Corchorus; species Corchorus capsularis. The sequence continues at coordinate 57,115 of AWWV01009675.1, read as the reverse complement.
CACATTTTTTCCAAGCTTTTCTTCACCATTTTGTCGCACCCTTTCCTTCCCTGGTTTCATCACCCATAAAGTTACCAAGAAAAAAAATAAAACGATATTAACAACTTAATCAATATAATGGAATCTGCAATCACAACCTGCCAACCATTTTTTTTTTAAAAAAAAAAGAGTAACTACGTTACTTGGAAAGACAAATTATCAATGGTACTAAAACAATCACAAAAGAAAAGGGAAAGATAAAGTTTATAGAGAAACCCAAGATCCAAAATTATGTTTTTGCAAAACCCAATCATCTATATATCCAAAATAAAACTATTTTTAATCCAGCAAAAAGTGTGCAATAATCCAAATCATCTAAAATATGCCACATTAAAAATTCCCTTGTGCTTTTCAATGAGGTTCAAAGTTAGTTGGTTGTCATCTTGAATCCTCCAAAATGGAAATGTTGCAGGTGGATTTAGAAAGAAGATAAGAATGTAAAAACAAACGGACACCTAGCAATTGGCAACAAAAATCTGAAATTAAGCTTGCATCTGAAACCCACACCATTTAAAATTGAAATCATTGAGCCGAATAATCATGCACTGAAAAAAGATGCACCAGATTGTTTAGATCACATTAAATTTCATAAAGAAACAATTTCACAATTTTTCGAGAACAAAACAACAATCCCAATAAAAGGGTGAAAACACTGCTCACAGATCAACTGACCTAGAATAGTTTCAACAATCAACAGGCAAGATCATTCGCTTATGTTCAGCTAAACCCAAAGCAAGATAAAAAGAATTATTATACATAAGCTTTGCCTTTCAAACATAAGCTTCACCTTTTAAATAATGAATCAAACTGTTAAATTCAGAGAAAGCTATGCAGGCCTTCAAGAGAAACAAAACAAATGGAATAAAATCAATTACCAACCTGATCCTCTTTGTTCCAACAAACAATTATGGCTGGCCTTTGTTGTCAACCCAATGGCAATATGACCTTTTCCTAAGTGGTACTGAGAAATGTGAGCATCTAGAAAATTGGAAATCTAAAGACCATTGAAGAATGTCGTGTGCTTTAGAAAACCATATGCCAAAAACAATGATATATATTTCCAATTTCCAATGATATCATGTAGCCAATTGATAGTTGGCAATGATTTCAATATATATTTGGTGAGAAATAGAGAATGAACAAAAAGTCAAAACTACCTTCGAATGATTTCCTCTCAATAATTTATAATACCATTAACAAAAAATGGATCAACCCCACACCATATAAAATTGAAAGCATTGAGTTGAATAAGAACGCACAGGAAAAAAGATGCAGTAGATTGCTTAGATCGCATTCAATTTCATAAAGAGAGAAGCTAACATTTTTTACGGAACACAACAACGATCCCAATAAAGACCATAATCACGCACTTAAAAAGGATGCATCAGATTGTCTGGATCACATTCATTCATCAAAACACAGTTTCACACTTTTTTTAGATAACACAACAACGATCCCAGAAAAAACCATAATCCAATATAATAACAACAACAATAAGAATTCAAATATGAAATGAAGCAGAATTCAAAAAAATGAAGACTAAACGGGAAAATAATCTTATTGGTCTCGCCTGCTCTCCCTATGGACTTCCAATCTCTTTTCCCTAATCTATCAACAAAAAAACAAACATGCAGCATTTCTCCAACACCATATTTACAGACCCATCAACCAATTACCTAATAATCAAATGAAGGAGAAACTAAGATTAATGATAGCTTCAGAGGCCAAAAACAGAGAAGATATAACGTTAGAATGATATATACAAACCTGGGATAGAACAAAGAGTAGAAAAAGCGAAATCCGAGGAAGCTTCAAACCCTGCTTCCATAATGAGTGCCTGGAATAAGCAACTGTTTGTTCATCCAATCTCCCATTGCTTTTAAGATGGCCACTAAACACTTTGTAGCTTAACGTTTCACAGTTGCTTCCTAGGGTGGCAATAATCAAATGAAGTAGAAACTAAGATTAATCATAACTTTGGAGGTTATACATATCAGAGTCCTATCCTACCTAATATATGGTCCATAGGTTTTGTCAACAAACCAAAATTGCATTGCTCTATAGTTTTCTATCAGTAAGAAGTAAAAAGAAATCAACAAATTGGCTGAGATCTTTTTCATATTTTAGACCCTGTGCAGCAAGTCCTAAGCCATAGCAAACAACCAACCTAATATAAATCAGGTATAAAATTTTCTAGAATGGCAACCAAAACATATAGTACACTGCTTTGTGTTTTAACAGAAGAATAACTTCAGAAATAAAATAGCAATCTAGCTTAAGAATGGGTTAAATCCAAAACATAGATAGCTTACAATAATGAGTAAAAAAGAAATCTCATCAATATTTTTAATTAATCACTACCCTAAATCCTTGGTAATACTACATTGAATTGGCATAGTAGATATGAATTTGAGCAGTACTTGAATTGGCATAGTAGATATGAATTTGAACAGTACTTAATTACGTCAACCACAAAACATCAATAAGTAATAATTATAATTATAACAAAGAATAGACAAATATGTACCAATAAAATTACTCCATATGTAATTTGTTGAGGAATACCAAGACCCTAGTACATTGAATTGCAAGGCATAGTAAATATTAATCTGAGAAATACCTAATTATGTCAGCCAGAAAACATGAATAACATAGATTGAACAAATATGGACTAAAGATTGAACAATTAGATTTGTTCAGATGTTGAGAAATACCTAAATGTTCTGTTCAGCGAGGCAAAACCCTGAAAAGCAAACAAAAGAAGAGGTTCTTCACAAAAGAAAAGGTTCTTCTTATTCTTCCTCAATTTGTTTATGATTTAAATTGCATATATTAAATCCAGAGGTAAGAGAAACAAAAGATCAGAAGCTTAAGGTAGAGAGAAACATAGAGAGGGAGAAGAAATGGATGGAAAGAAAGGTAAGGATCATCTAAGCTTGGATCTAAGCCGATGAAACCAAATAAAGAGTCTGGAAACCAGTTGTCTCCAATTGAAAGAAATAAAAAACCTTTCAAGGCAAAAGGTTGCTGCTGCTGTCTCTAACGGTGGATTCTGCTACTGGCAGGGGATCATGAGAATTGAATTGAGGGAAATCATATCATGCTAGACAAAAGAGTATTGGTGTATCACCAAAAAGAAAAGACAAAAGCGTATTGGTGATCCATTTTAAAAAATAATAATACATGTAGTGCTTTAAGCATAACAGGTCATGTGTTCTGTATGAATTTCAATTTATGAAAGATGCTTTCATTAAAAATATGAGCAACTAATTTAATTGTCTAATTGTATCAAGTAAAGCAAAGTAAATATGATTGACAGGAAAAAAATCTCACCTCTAAGAAAAGCCTGAAAACATCTACAAACCGTTTGTAATAAATACAATTCCTCATCAAACTCCGGCACAATGGAACTCGGAAGGCACCCTCATAGCCACTCTTGTAGCCTTTTGGGTAGCTCAGATGGCTTCAGAGGAGACCTGCTTGATGATTGGAGGAACACGAACATCAATCTTAGTATACAATACAATAAAGTATATGCTTAGATATGCACTTCTTGTGGAACATTTGAGCTATAAATTGGGTAGTATAAACCACAATTCTAGTCATCATATGCTAAATACCAGAATTCTAATCTCCTATCAATATCATCTGCTAGATATCACCATATGCCAAAGAATCATGGTACAACAACTAATCAAGTGGGTCTGCTAACACAATGAAATTGTAATTTTTAATGAACTGCTCATTAGGAGCTGAAATTTATTTACCAACACATTAAGAATTAAGATTAAATTATGGGTCATCAACTGCTCATTAGGAGCTGAAATTTATTCACACTTATTTTAGGTCATGACTGCTCATTAGGAGCCTCTATCAGTCTACTTATACTTCAAAATTGCCTTAATATAGAAGGGTAACCATTCATATATCAAGGGTAAGCAGTAGTGCTTACAGCGGTGAATGGGCATGTCATTAGTGCTCATGAACTCATAGTATCCATTACCAACCTAATCAAAGGAGATGACCATCATTGCTACCATTCTAATGTCTAAAGTTAAAATTCATTTATATATATATGAAGAATTCACTAACTAGGTAAATAAACAGTGTTAAAGAAGTTAATGAAGCTTGAAAACAACGTCAAGTCTAAGAAAATGCACCTCTCGAAATTTTTTACGGAATGCAACATTCAACCTAGCATCCAACGCGTTTTGACATCCAATTCTTCCATCTTGAGATGCTAGCAGTACACCTCGATGACTTCTTATAACAAAAGGTGCGTGAAAATACCCATTGAATTTGTCCACGATAAACCCCAAAAGCCGATCCTTTTTTCTTCTTCCCGCTAAAAAAAAAAACTCCGAAGCCATAATAATTGAAGGAATCTAATAATAAAAGGACATTTCTGTTGAGAAAGAAATATGAAGAAGATTTTGTTGAAAACCACTCCCCAAACCATCCTCTCCCTTTCTGCAGCCAAATTATGGCCCAACAATGGGGCAAGCCTGAAAATCATTGGGGAAAGCCTGAAGATCGTAGGAGATGGGGAGTGCCGGAGTAGGTAAGGATTGAAGACCAAAACCAAGAAAAGCCTGAAAATTGGGTAAATAGATTGAGAGCAAATCTTCTTGTCAAAAAAAAAAAAAGATTGAGAGCAAATCGGGCCAGACTTTGGGTCTAAAATTGGGTTCACGGGCCTCCAATTGGGTGTTAAAATTGGGTGACGTGTCGAGCATTGATTGGCCAATAGAACCAAAATCAAACAGTGGCCCGCCTATTGACTCGTTATATGAAGTATAGATGTGTAACATGAGCCATATATATATCCTCTGTTTACAGCCCAAAATTCCAACACTAATAGTCAACAGCCAAAGTAGTTATCTCAAGAGATGAAAATCGATATATGGATTTTCCCAGAATATAACACTAGTTAAAAACCAACCTCCCAACTCTGCTTTTTCAAATGGTCCCATCATCATTATCTTATAATTTTGTTGCTCTCGTTTTTGCAAAGTATAAAAGCAGGGCATGATTATTCAGACATCCACTTGTCGGATACGGGGTTATCAAATGCAGAAGAACTTTGGCTACCAACTACCAAGGGCCTTGATGTGTTTGGTTGGTGTATAGAATATAGGGATAGAAATCCTCTCCCCCCATTTTTTGTCCCCCTTGTCCCCCATCCACCAAACCATGACACGTGTCCCTTGTATTATATCTTGTTTGTTTCAAGTTTTATCAAATAACATTAATAAAATAAAATAAAAATCTCACTTAATCACCAGGTTTAACCCTAAATTAAAAATAAATAATCGAATATAAGGGTTAGTCCTAAATTTTAATACATTCCTCATAGAGTTTTAGAATGAAAATATAAAACTTAATTTAACTAGGGAAACAATGAATAACATTAGAAATTAAAAAGGGACACATGTCATTATTTGGTGGATGGAGGACAATGGGGGACAGAAAATGAGGGGAGAGGATTTTTATCCAGAATATAGTAGTATACAAAAATAAAAGACCTCTTAAGACTTGACAGTACCCGCCTTGCTTTCTCGGATCCTTCTAATCTACTACTTCCACGTTACTTATTATAATTTCATACCCTCTGTTGCTTTTATTTGTTATCATCATATACCAAGAAATCAGACCATTTTTAGTTCCAATTCTAACCCTATTTAAATACTCTTGAATTCCTAACATAATTAAATAAAGTAGTTGATGCATTATTCCATGACCAATAGAATCAAACTATTCCCAATAAAAAGTTTGAAAAGTTGAAAGGGTATTTTGGTAAGACCCTTACAAATTGTATAGAATTTTGAAAACTAACTAATTTTTAACCATTTGCCATGGTTAATGGATTTCGGTTATCATGGACTTATACATAGGAACAGAGGGAGTGGTATTTTGCCACGTGTTTCACATATAGATTTGAAAATTTAATTTAAAAGTAATTTTAATATATTTATTCATTTTTTTTTTTGTAAAATTCCTGCTAGATGTATTGAACTTTAAAATAATCATCGGATGGTGGTATGGTGAAAAGTTGTTCTTATTTAGTGTAACGATCCATTTTAAGTGTAATGATAACATTATTAGGTGTAATAATGGAAAATTAAATAAAAAAATATCAAAAATACCCTTTTGTCCAAAAATACTTTTATCCCATTACATGTCTTCTCTCTTAATCTATTCTTTCTTTTTTTTCACAACACCTTTTATTGTTGTATTCTTCTTTTTTATCATAGTTTACTCTTAATCAATTAATTTTTAATTCTCATGCTAGAAATATGGACATGTAGCTCATATAAAAAATGTGAAAAATAATATAAAATATCGACCAACTTGATAAAAAAAATTATAAAATTCTAATCAAGCATAAACTAACCATTATTTATTATTTTTTTCTTTTTTCATGAGTTTCAAGCAATTTTTTAAGCTTGATATATGTGTTTCTTTTTATCCAAACAATTTCAACTTCAAGCATTAAAAAAATAAAAAAAAATTCAAGTTGAAATCATTAAATTCTAATCATGAAACTGAAAGTACATCCGAAATTCAAACTCAAATTTACATTCCTTCTACCATTAAACATAAATATAGATAAATGAAAAAAAATTGTAACATCAATATAGATAAATGAACAAAATCTTACAAATCATTAAAATTATGACAATCTGATAAAGTAATTCATAGTCAGAGTAAAAAAGGATTTTTGAGAACAAATTCAAGTATAAAATTATTTTTGAATAACTAATTTAAGTTGTAGAAAACTTACCAATAACAATATCGAAAAAGCGGGTATTTTTGACATTATCTCAAAATCACTAATTACACTTAAAAGTGATAAGTATTACCATTACACCAAATAATGACAAGTTTTCACTAGACAACCATCCATTGATCATTTTAAACTTCAAAACACCTAACTGGAAATTTCCTTTTTTTTGTTGAAAGACTAAATTTATTTAAATTTTTAAATATTATTAATGTTATTAATATATATAAGTCAATATAAGTAACTGCTAACTGCTTGCTTTGTTTGTTGTAATGCAAGGTATAGATTTTCATTCAAATTGGACATAGCATATATACTCAAATGCTTTGTAGATTTTAATAAAAGTTTGATTCTCTAATACATAGTAAAACAGAAAAGTAAAGTTTTAAACATTCATTGGTAGATCACATTTAAGGCTAAAACTTCAAATAGGGACCTGACCTTTAGGGAAAAGGTCATTTAAGGACCTAAACTTCAGAAAAGGTCAAATAGGTGTCAAACCTTTTTTATTTGGGTCAAATAAGGATATTTCCATGAAATTTATGGACATTTTCAACAAATCAGGATAATGGGATGTTTATATATATATATATAAATTAGAGAGAAGCACATTTCCATGAAATTTGTGGATATATATAAACTAGAGAGAAGCACATCCCATTATCAACAAATGTCATGGAAATGTTCTTATTTGACCCAAATCAAAAAGGTTGGGCACTTATTTGACCTTTTCTAAAGTTTAAACCCTTAAATGACATTTTCACTATAAGTCAGGCCCCTATTTGAGCTTTTAGTCAACATTTAATAAATAGGAAAAATTAAAAGACTTAATAGACAAAATGGGCCTCGAATTTCTCGTAAAGTAAAAGACAAAATGGCCCCCGAACTATTACAAAAGGGACATAATGACCTCTAAACTTTCATTTGGAACAATTAAACCCTCTCAATTTTGAAAAAATTTAGCTCCTTTAAAGAACATTTTGTCCTATTTTGTCAAAGTTTAAGAGTTAATTTGTCCTTCTATTTCAAAATTCGAGGGTTATTTTATCTATCAATTTAGAGTCATTTACTTCTTTTAATTCATGTGACCAAAGTCCATTCAATGAGGGGCTAAATTGTCCCAAAATTGATCATTTGAGGGCTTAATTGTTCCAATCGAAAGTTCAGGGGCCATTTTGTCCCTTTGGTGATATTTCAAGGGTCATTTTGTCTATTAAGCCTTTTAATTTTCCATTTATTAAAGTTCAAGGGGAAATTATCTCGATTTTGATAGTTTAAGTAAAAAAAAATTCTTGAGTAAAAATTCATGGGGAAAAATGTCCATATCGTAAGAATAAAAAACAGCCGCGTTCCAACAAATTCGAGATATTATAATTTGACTTAATGACCAATTCCCTCCTAATCTTTCACAATATGGGCATTTTCTCCCTTGAACTTTTAATTTGAAACTTTTACTCCCTAAAATTTTACAATTAAATACATGCATATTGATGATCGAGTATTTTATGATATCTAGCAATAATTACCGTTTCCTTCCTCCTCACCGCTTTGAGATTTTTGAGGATTTGGATGGTGGCTAACATGTTAAGTAGATAGATGGTACGTACAAGTATATAGTATACATATAAAAGGTTTTAGAAGAAATTTTGTATTCTAGAACTTTCAACAATTTTGTGTTTCCTACCGTTTAATTTAAGATTTGTCCTTTAATTTCTATTTCAAATTTCTTTGACCAAACTTACATTTTAGATTATCATTAATTGGTACGTAGGTTTTTTTTAGTATATACTTATGCAAAAAAATAAAATAAAATTATGGTGGGGGAAAATTCTTTAAGAGAATAGAATTCTAAGATAGGTGGGGTTTGATTATAGTAATTTTTTTATTTTGTAAATAAACCCGAACGAACAAAATGTTGAATTGAATCATACCAGTCTCTACTAGGGGTTATTATTCATTTTTGTACTTGCTGTTTTATTTTCCAATTATTTCTTCAATTAAAATAAAAAAGTAGTAGAATAATAAGATAAATAATAGTAGGAATTTGATCAGACCAAAATTACGCATCTTTTTATGGTCATTTTCCTATGCTTTTTGGGTATTTTATGCTTGATTATGCCTTATATTTGGTATATTTGTGTTTATAGGTGCTAAAGAGAAGAAAAGTGCAAAATCACCATTTTTGTACCTTTTTGGAGCCTGGATGATTATTTACACAAATATTTTCTAAGGACAATTTGGATGAAGAATGGAGCCAATATGATCGTGATTGACGAGCTTGAAGAGTCAATTTTATCATCATAAGATTGATTTTCAAGAGTTTGAAGCAAAGAAGCAAAGTTGAATTTCAAGGCAAGAAGACATGTCAAGTGGCGTTGAAGCACTGGAGCACATGGGGAGCGAGGCAAACCAGGTGGGGCGCCAGGCTTACCACATGGGCGCCCAGCGCCAGTCGGGGGTTTTACCCAGACAGCACATGGGCGCTGGCGACATGGGGCCTGAGGCCAAAGCCCTGGGCGCACAAGCCATCCGCATGGACGCCCAGGGGGAGGGGGGGCCAGCACATGCGCGCACACCAGCAGCCATCATGCGTCACTTCTCCTTGAAACTTCTCCAATTGTTTCCAAATTTGGCGGCCTTTCTGTATTTTGGCCATAACTTTTGATCCAGAGCTCCATTTGAGGCGTATGAGTAGCCGTTGGAAAGCTAACTCCGAGATCTACAACTTTTGTGTTTTGGTCAAAGCCCAGTTCGGACGTTTTCATGGACAAAAATGCCCCTGAAGTCAGCGGACAGAAACTGTCTTGGGCCTTTCTTGCGGGATTGATCAAATTGAGCCCAAATTCTTATTTGGATTAGTTTGAAGACTTGAAGAGCAGCCCAGCACGTCCTTAGGGTTTATTTAGCTCTAAATTAACCCTAAGCCACCCTCTATAAATACCCTCTTAAGTCTAAAACCCTAGCCACCTATCACAACACACTTACAACGTCTCTTCTACAACTTCTTCTTAGGGTCTGCGGTTTGGAGAGGAGGCAGCCGCCTCCTCCTCTTTTCCTCTTGGGTTTGTAAGTTTTCAATCTCTCATGGATTGGAGGTTAAACCTTTATACTTCTTTTCCTTAGGAATTTTTGATCAATGAATCTATGGTGAGACTTTTGTTCTTAATAATTTGATTTTTCTGTTTGAATATGTTTCTTATCTCTGTACTTCATCTTATGTGTTCATGTTTTGATAGATTTGGGTGATCAACTTATCTTGATGAGTATGAATGCTATAGTTAGAATCATTGATTCAAAGTAACAATTGAGCTTAGGAGTCCTGGTTCAATGGGATATCAAATCTTATTGAAACCTTAGGCCGAACGGGAATAGGAGTAGGTGAGTTTGGTTTTAATTAAGCATTCAAACATGTAATAATCTTAATGCTTTATTCTGGAACTAGTTGATGGAATAAAAGTGTTGATCTCTGGACCGAACGGAGAGGGATTGACTAGTAGCATGTTAGGGAAAGTAGGAGTCCTCACCCTAGACCATTTATTCAAATAGAGTTGTTTAAGAGATTAAGAGGATTACTTTGTTCCAATGAAAATTGATGTCTACGTCTTAGGCTATATATCGATTTGGAATAATTTATGATGTTTAATTGATTGCAATCTAATCAAATTCATGCTTTGTGTCTGTGATCCATGGTTTATTCGATCAAAATAATTACCTAGAGAAAAAGAAGTATGCTTTCAATTAATTGCTTTTCTTAAATTGTTTTCTTAGTCATTAGTTTAATTTTATTTAATTGTTTTCAAGTTTAATTTATTTATTTGGAAACCCCATAAAAATCCCCTTTGGTAAGATTTTCTTTAGTGTAATTTGGCTTTTAATTTGCTCCTACCTTCTCCGTGGATTCGACCCCTACTTGCCCTAGCTAGTAGTTATTGGTTTGTGGGGATTTATTTTGTGATTTGTTTAACGACCGATCAGAATTCTCTTATCCCATTCGGAAGGATTGCATCTCATATTTATCTATGACAGTTTTTCTCTTTAGCATGACCACTTGATGAAATGTGGAGGGAAGCGGGATAAATGGCCGATACCACTAGAAGGATTCCTCATTTCCTCTTTGGATAATAAGTACGGTAATTGGTATTCCTATGATCGATTTAATAGCTATTTGCAATGGCTGACTGGTTGTCCACAAATATCTTCATTGGATTCTTTGTTACACTTAACTTGATATCAGCACAAAGTCTCTTCAACCAAATGTCTTTGTTAACTACCTTACAAGTAGCAATGTATTCAACCTCAGCAGTGGACTATGCCACAGTTTCCCGCTTCTTTGATTTCCATGAAAAATAAACATGAACCAAGTGTTAAAGCATACCGGACGTGCTTTTCATATCCTCCGTATTGTCTGCCAAATCACTATCAGAATACCCTACAAGTTCAACTTTAACAGCCTTGGAGAACATCACTCTAAAGCTAAGACTACCCTTCACATATCTTAATATTCTCTTACCAGCTCTAAATTGATTCTCAGTAGGTTCATGCATGAATCTTGACAATAAACAAACTGAAAACATGATATCAGGCCTTGTTGCAAACTAGTACACTAAACAGCCAATCAAACTTATAAAAACTGCATTTGCTAAAACAGAACCATAAACTTTAAAAAATTTCTAACCAAGATTCAATGGACTAGTAACAGACTTACAATTCTCCATCTAGAATTTCATCAAGATCTCCTTGGCAAATTTCTACTGGCCAATGAAGATTCCTTCATGGTTTTGTGTGACCTCCATGCCCAAAAAGCAACTCATCTCTCCAAGATTAGACATCTCGAAGACCTTCTCCATTTCTTTCTTAAAACTCTCCACATGCACGTAATTGCTCTCACATACCAGTAGATCATCAACATATAGGGACAGCATTATGATCCCTCTTCCATTTCTTTTGACATAGAGTGTTGGCTCATGTGGACTTCTACAAAAGCCTATATAAGTCAAGTAGGCATTGATTCTCTCATACCAGGCTTGGGGTGCCTGCTTCAAGCCATATAAGGCTTTCTTCAACATAAACACTTTCTCTTCACCTCCCTTGACTAAGAACATTCAGGTTGTTCAACATAAATCTCATTCTGAAGATTACCATTGAGAAAGGCTAATTTTACATCCAACTGATGGATTCTCCACGATTCTAAGCTGTCATTGCAAGGAGGAGTCTTATGGTATCCAACATTACCACTAGTGCAAAAGTTTTAGTGTAGTCTATGCCATATGATTGTGTTAGCCTTTCACAACAAGTCTTGCCTTATGTCTGTTCACACTTCCATCAGGATTCAACTTTGTCTTGTAAATCCACTTGACACCAATCACATTCTTCTCTTGAGGCATTTGTACAAGCTCCCAAGTATGATTCTTCTCTCTCATTCTCAACTCTTCTTCCATTGCAACAACCCACAATTAAGATTTGGAAGCCTCTGAAAAAGAATTTGACTCCAAAACAGCAACTGAGCATCTGCTGTAGATCTCATCATGTGATCTTGTTCCTCTAACAGCTAGATCATCCACATTTCCATCATCAAACTGATCCAGTTCTGCTTTTTGTTGCGCATTGGAAGGTTGAACTTCATCTGGTACCTCAGCTTCACTTTTCTCCCAATTCCACAATGCAGATTCTTTGGAAGTAACATCTCTACTGACTAAAATCTTGCTTGTCCTAGGATTGAAAACCCTGTACCCTTTCACATTGTTATTGTATCCCACAAAGATACAAACTTCTGCTTTCTCATCCAATTCGCTTCTAGATTCCATACATAGCAGATACTCCCAAAGACTTTCAAATGAGAAACTCTTGGCTTCTTACCACACCATGCTTCACATGGTCTCTTGTTTGCAATTGCCTTTGTTGGAAGCCTGTTTTGCAGATAAATAGCTGTGTTGACAGCTTCCTCGAAATTTCTTTGACATCTGCTTCTCAAACAACAGGCACCTTACCATCTACATAACTTTTCTATTTTTTCTCTCTGAAACACCATTTTGTTCTGGTGTATGTGGCACTGTAAGCTGATGCTCCACCCCAATAACTCTCAAAAACTCCTCAAACCTCTCAAAAGTGTACTCAATTCCATTGTCACTTCTCAAGACTTTAATCTTGCTTTCCACCTAATTTTCAATCCAGGTTTTGAACTTTCTGAAAATACCTGCCACTTCAGACTTATGCTTCATGAAAAACACCCAAGCAAATCTGGTAAAATCATCAATTAACAACATGTAGTATCTACTCTCATTAAATGATGGAGTTCTCATGGGACCAGTAATATCAGTATGCACTAATTGAAGCTTCTGAGAAGCTCTCCAATTTGTTTTCAATGGAAATGGAACCCTCACTTGCTTGCATAGCTGACACACTTCACATACATCATTTTGTGTAGCTAACTTAGGCAAATCTAGCAACAAGCCATGGTTTTGTAATTGAACTAAAGTTGTATTGCTACCATGCCCGAGTCTCATGTGTCATAAATTCACTTCATCATCAATAGAAACATAAGCACTAGCTCCTTTCCATTGTTAAACTAAAGCTCCTATTGTTCATCTTAACATTCGTCAATTTAACACTAATAGGATCAAAAATAGTGCAACTATTGCCTGAAAATACTACCTTATAGATCCTTTCAATTAATTGACCAACAATTATCAAGTTCACATCAATCTTAGGAACATACAACACATTAGAAATAACTTTGTTACCTTTTGGAGTGCTAACAACAATATCACATTTTTCTTTCACCTCCAGCCTCCAAGTATTCACCATTGCCAATTCTGACTCTCGAACTGTAGCTGAGATCAACATTTTTGAACAATTCGTTGTCATTCACCATATATTGAATGCTTCCACTGTCCACAAGACATTTATCCTTGATACTGCTCGAATCACTAGCAATGCAAGTTGCTACAAACATTTGCTCCTCCTGGATTTCATCATCATCAGCAACATGTGCTTGATTTTGTTGTTGTTGATGTTGCTTGTTCTTGCAGATTTTCTCCATGTGCTCTTTTGATTGCATTTAAAGCATGTGGAGTTTGGACTGAACCAACAACCCTTTTCTGAATAGTTTGGCCTTTTGCAGTGCTTGCACAACTGCTTTTGCTTTTTCTTTGTCTCATTATCTTCAGAACCTTCTTTTTTTCTTCCCCTTTCCTTTTTTCTGAACCTTCTTCCCTTTTCCACTACTTTGAGCCTTTTCTTTGTCTTTAACAAAGAAAGCTCCCTCAACTGTATCCTGATCCCTTGCAGCTTGCCTTTGCTCAAATGCTTGTAAAGCATTTACATTTTATAATTTTAGACAAAGAAACAGTTGACATGTCCTTTGTATCTTCAAGAGAAGACAATTTTGCTTCATATTTTGCAGGCAAAGTATCAATGAGCTTCAACACAATCCTCTCTTGCTTGATATCATCATTCCTAAGCAACCTCATTTTGTTTATATAATGATCATGGTTCTGTCAGCATATTGCCTAATATTCTCATTTTCATTCATTCTCAAATTCTCAAGTTGTCTTCTGAGATTTGTAAACTGTAATGTCTGAACCTTCGAACTCTGCTTTCAACATATCCCATGCTTCCTTTGGGGTTGTGCATGTCACAATCCTGTTCAAAATCACTTCAGAAATATTGTTCTAAATCACAGACAATGCTTTGAATGTTTTTGCAGACTCTTCTGAATGATATTTCAGCTGGTTCATCGTTGGATATTCTAGAAGGACATAAGGCTCTTTTCCTTGTACTACATCCTAGAGACAATGTGATGTGCCAAGAGCTTATCATGTACATGAAGAACACAATGGAGATCATGGAGGGGATGGTCAAGGAGTGCAAGGAAGCATGGACAAGCTTAAAGGAGATGATGGAATCGCAAGGTTTAATGAAGATGCCAATGGAATCGCACCAAAGATGCCATTAGGTCATGGAGATGCCATTAAGATGTCATTTGATCCTTTGAAGATGCATTTAGGTCCGATGACAAGAGCAAGGGCTAAGTGATGAGCTAAGGACTTATCATGGACCTGAAGATGGCTATGGAGAGTGAGGAAAGGATGTGCAAGGGCTGCAAGGAAGCATGAAGATGCATGGAGACCATGGAGATATCGATAATCATGTTCCAAGCACCAAGAAGATGCCATTCGATCCATTGAAGATGCCATTAGGTCCGATGACAAGAGCAAGAGCTAAGAGATTCAAGGATGCACTCATGGGCCTTGTTCGAACTCATCTTGAAGACTTGAAGACCATTGAAGTTCAATTGAAGAGCTTTGGTGATGATTTGGGCAAGAAATTACAAATCAATTACATGTTCATTACTTTGCTTGCTATTGATTCTAGATGGCCGGATTGACATCATGGCATGAGCCCATTATCATTAGTTATCTTTGTTTGGGCTTAATGCTATCTTAGATTAGCTTATTTTTAAGTTTGGACCTTATTTGGATTGGGCCTTGGTTGACTAAGTCCAATCCTTGTTTAATTATGTCTTTATTTCCTTTTCCTAGTTGGGTTTGGACTAGTTTTTCCCTAGCCCTTATATTTGGACGAAAATTAGGATTTATTTTAGGATTTGGGTTGACCCTATCACTATATAAGGCCACCAATATCTCTTGTAAAAGTGGAAGTCAAGTTATCAATAAAGTTGAGAGGTTTACACACCCATATCGATTATTTGGCTTCATTGTTCTAGTTTGAGCAAACTTAGGGTTCTTCAATCTTGTAGAGTCCTAGCAAGCAATTAGGTTGTGATTTCTTAATTGTTTGTGAATCTTGTGATCTTAAGAGTTCAATTGCAGGTCTAATTGAGAGCTTAAGTCCGACGAAAGAGGAGGAATAGCCTTGTGAAGGTCATCGACATACACATCTAGAAGTTGAAGAAGTTCAAGGCCACCAAAGTCGACTTGAACTTCTTCAACTTCTAGATGTGTATGTGTTATTAAATTAAGTCACATCAAATAAACGGCCACAATATTTGGTTGCATGTAAGGAGAATGATGCAATGAAAAGCAATAAAAGTGACTTTTACTTCTCGTACTGCTCTAGGCTATGTTTGTTTCAACATTTGGCACGTTTGGAAGCCCCAAATGTTCCAAACGCATCAAAAGCTAGTTTTGGTGTATTTAACCATCAAGACGAATTGTGTATGTGGCAAACAAAAAAACATAAGTTCCAATTGCTGAAAAATGGAGCAACTGGAACGGTGGCTTTTCAACAGTTTTGTTTTTATTTTTTGTCCCAAAAAGTTTTATAAATTACAAAATGTACCTACTCTCAACAGTATATAATATTTTTATATTATTATCCTTAATGATCATTTTACATTTTCATTTCACCACCACACTAAATATATTTTCTAATCATTGATTAAGTTCTCATAGTTACAATTATAATCTCACATGTACAGTAACTAATCTCCCCATACTTAATCTCACAACTCTACCAGCCATAATAAAAGAATCTACGTGGATTCGTCCAAATATCCTGTTGACACCCGAATTTTCATTTTAGGGTAAAATTGTCCATGACCATGAAAAATAAGATGAATGGCCAGGATTTAAATGATGATGTGTTAGTCTTAATTGGATTTTAGGTCATCTTATGGATGTTGTTAGTAAAAGGCTTTGGTTTTAAGTCTGAAAAGCCTAAGTTGATTAATTGAGCCCAAGATTGATCATAGTTTAATTATAATTATTATAAGTAAAGTATGTAAATGCAGCCTATGTGTTTTCTAAACGCAAGCATAGGCTCATTTTCCAAACGCAAGCACAGACGCGTTTGCTCAGCGCCTGCATGTTACATTGTAAGCGCGTTTTCTCAACACGCGTTTGGGTTTTCTGATGCGTTTTGCAATCAATCACCAAGGAATAGAATTTTTCTATCCTACTTCATGTATCCTTGATTGCAAACGATAAAACGATTAAATTTAATGATTGCATGTGCGGCACTTCCCCATTTTTACTCTCAAGTGTTCGTGCGACGATCAGTCAAGTTTCAGCGCAAGACGTCATTGGAGCTAACTTTTCCCAGATTTTCATCAAAGGACAAAACGCTCTCCGGGAACGTTTTTAACGCGTCCTTTTCTCCAGAAGAGTGTTGACTTGTTCTTCTTGCTTGATAATGGCTGTGCAACGATTTTCAGCCATATCGCGTTTCAGTCATAACTTTTCATATCTTTTCAATTAAGGACATGTAGACCGAAAACGATGATTTTTGTTCAAACGATGGCTCTATTAGTTCGAGCCATGTTTACAAGTGTTAGTAATGATTAATTTCTTGGCTTAAATGGTCAAGCCAAGTTCATAAGTGGTTCAGGTCACATTATCACTAGATTCGTCGTCAGAACGCGCGTTTGGAAGAAGCATCAGCATGCGGCGACGCAGGCCAAGGAAATTTCGAAATTGGCTTTAATTTGAAGATAAAAAGTGTATTTCAAGGGAGAATGGAGTTTTCAAAGAGCATTCGCCCATCAAACAACATTTCAAGAAAGTTTTCTGAAGAACAACAAGTCGTCGTTTCAGCGAAGGATCAAGATCTGAAGAGTTTCAGGCCCATGGAGATTCTCCGAGGCCCATGATCAACCCCTATATAAAGGAGGCCACCCCCAGGTTTCAATCATCTCTCAACTCACACAAACTTGCCCAGCTGCAAAAATTCCAAGCCTTGAGCTTTTTCTCTGAAATTCTACAAACTTCTGCATAATTTCTTCGATTTTCTTACAAGTTCATACTTGTTCTTCCATTTTTACTGCTTTTGATCTTGTCTCCGGACATGTTAACAATTGTAATTCGTTTCCATCAATGAAATAGTAATCATTTGCTATTTTTTCCCTTGAATTGAGTAAGAAAAACCTTTGAAACAGATATAAAAATGAAGAAAACTTGAATCAATGATTTAAACAATCCGTTTGTGACTTTGATTCGGTCCTCACAATCCGCTTGATCTTAAATCCGCTGCAACCAGTACTAAATTACTGTTCGTAAGACTTTGTCAATTTAATGTAAATTGACTGGCACGCCCTCACCCAGGGGCGGAACCAGAAATTTTTCTTAGGGGGGGCCAACTATAGTGCATATAACTATATATATAAGCCAATATCTAACTATATATATCCATATATATCAATTAATGTTAAAATACAAATAGTATATGAGAATATATACTAATATATAATGTAAAAAAAATTAATATCATGAATCAACACCAAATTTATTAGGTAGCAATACTATGAATAAAGTAGAAAAAAAATTACAATGAATAAATAATTAATCTTTAATTTTTCAAAAAAAATTAATATTTAAAATAGATTGAGAGAAATTAAAGAAATTTTGAATGATGTTAATATGAAAGAGGGCTAACTTATAAATATAATCATGGGATTAACTTGAAAAAGAAAAAATCAGGGGGAGCCAAAGCATAATAATACCATTTTTTTGTTGATGGAATCAAACTACATTAGGGAACTTTCATTGGGGGAGGGGGGTCATGGCCCCTGCTGCCCCCCTTTCCCTCCGCCACTGCCCTCACCATAAGTATTCGCTTAAAACTCGAGAGATTTTTGGCGCAACATATCCAAACTCACGAATCACATCGTCAAAGATAGTCACCCATAATGCAATATCCTAAAATGGTCCATCATTAATTTATAATAATAATTTTCATGCTCTTTTTTCTGTAAAGTTACTAAGTATAAAAGCAGAACATGATTTTAATTTAGCAAAAATAAAATAAAAAAGCAGAACATGATTGTTCACACATCCACTTCCTATAGTATTAAATTAAATCCATAACTTTGGCTAAACTCTGGATAAATTGAACTCATTGGAAGAAATCCAGTGGAAATTGGAAAAGTGTGTAGTAGGTCTACTACCACTTGAAAACAAAACTGACTCACATGAATGGTGGAGACGACAATCTCAAGAAGGTGAATGGAAGCATAGAAGAAGGCCCTGAAAACTAATGTGTGATTTCAAATGAAGGCCCAGAAATTGTACACGCAATTTGAGACCATCAGGAAAAGCCCCGAAACTAATGAGTTCAAATTACTTTCATGGGTATCTCATCTTGGGCCTATCGTGTTCCTCTCTTTCTTCGACCTCATTAATGCCTCAATTCATCCAGTTTAATGGGTGGGTTGTTTGGCATCGTTTTCGTTTTTCTGTTTTTTATTTTTGTTTTGTTTTTGTTACGCTGTCAATTTTTGAAAACAAAAACATGTTTTGATACACAATTTGGTTGTATGTTTTTAAATAAAAAAGTAAAAGAAAAAATGGTTAAAAAGCATGTGAGTTACTATTCATCATTGTGTTTCTGTGTTTTGGAAGTGTTTTGGAAAAACATGAAAACATAAAATTCTTGTTTCCACTTTTTTCCAAAACACTGCTTCTGTTTCCAAAATTTTTGAAAACAGAAACAGTCTGCCAAACATGTTTTCACTGTTTTGTTTCCAAAAACAGAAAATTGGCAACAGAAAACAAAAACGATACCAAACGAGCTCGTAGCAAAAAATCCAATTAAGAAAAACAAAAACGATGCCAAACGACCCTGCTTCATCCACCCATTAAATGATTAAAATAATCACATTACATCAAATTTTATTATACATTGAAAATTTACAATAACCAAAATATTTAAACAAGGGATGGGGCATGATGGGATCCTTTTTGTCCACAAACAAATGTGCATGTGAAGAAAAGGAAATATTTTAGACAATTATCGGCCTTCTTGGACAGTAGAAACGATTTCAGAACTGGGTGGTTCCGCTTTACTAGATGTAGAAGCAGTGGTAGAAAGGGTTCTTGTGAGAAAGGCTGGCTGCTTTGGAATTGGAAGGCTGGCAGTTTCGCTACCAAGCGAGACAACAACATTGGACATGGTGGGGCGCTCGCTGGGATCTTCTTGCACGCATAACAGCGCCACATGTACGCACCTCAGAAACTCACTTTCATTGCAACTTGACCTTAGTGCCTCCTCCATTAGTTCCATGGCCTTGCCTTCTCGCCACACTCTCCATGCCTGCTTATTGGACCAAACATCAAAAATTTGTATAGTTAGCATTTGGCAATATGGAGAGAAAGAAAAAAGATGAAAAAATTAATCTGATACTTACATAACCAATTAGGCTTGGGGCATCTTCCACCTGGTAAAACCTCATGTTCTTTTTCCCACTAACAATCTCAAGAATGAGTACTCCAAAGCTAAAAACATCGGATTTCACTGAGAATAGTCCATCTAGTGCGTATTCCGGGGCCATATATCCACTGCATTTTACAACAATCATTACGAATAGAATTGCATTACTTGAAAGCTTTTTTTTTTTCTTTAGAAATTTGTTGGTTAAAAGCAGTTGGAAAGTATAAAAATGATTTGGGTTGCTCTAACATGTCATAGAAACTTTACTCACTATGTTCCAACTATTTTACGTGTGTTGGCTTCAGTTTCTTTGCCTTGGATCATCCTTGCTAGGCCAAAGTCAGAGATTTTGGGATTCATCTCAGCATCTAGCAGTATGTTGCTAGTTTTCAAATCTCTGTGAATGATTCTCAGCCTAGAATCTTGGTGCAGATAAAGCAATCCTCTAGCAGTTCCCAGGATGATGTTGAACCGCGTCTCCCAATTCAATTGCTGGCTTAATGATTCATCTTTAAGATTCATCATCCAATATCAGAACGTAAATCAGCTTACCCAATAACAAAAATAAAGTCAATTATGAATATCAAATAAGGTAGCAGTTAACTAACCAAAAATCCAAGAGTCCAAGCTTTTGTTGGGCATATATTCATAGAGTAGAATCTTTTCCTCTCCTCTAATGCAGTAGCCCAATAGTCTCACAAGATTCCGATGTTGAAGTTTAGCAATCAACACAACCTCATTTTTGAACTCCTCCAAGCCCTGTCCTGACACACTCGATAGCCTCTTTACAGCCATTTCCGGACCTCCAGGAAAGTAACCCTGCAATCAAAGGCTTTGTCAAACTTATAGCAGCATTCAGAACAAATAGCATCAACTTCTGAAAGTCTAGAGAATGATACCTTGTAAACTGGCCCAAACCCTCCTTTTCCAAGTTTGTTTTCTTCTGAGAAATTATCCGTTGCAACTAGTATGCTTTCAAAATCAAAGAAAGGCACGTCTATACCCGTCCCATCTTTTTCTTCGAAATGGCCTGACCCTATTAGCTCTTTCACACTTCTCTCAGTGTCATAACGATGAAGAGCAGCTTTTCTTTGGTTTTCTGAATTCAAATTCAACAAAAGTCTTTTGAAAAACTAACGGCATATAGAAAATAGAATCCAATCCCATAGGTAACAATTTTGCATACCCAGAAACTGGATATGGTCATACGGACAGAGTACAAATGGACCGCACTTACCTCGCTTCTGCACACCCTTTCTTCTCCATACGAAAATACTAAAAACAACACCGAAAACGACCATTGCAATTGCCATTAATACTCCAAGGATCAGAGGGAGTGACTTATTTCTATTAGAAGACTCTGCTGATTGACTGCCTTTTGTAAGAAGTTCTGCATAAAATAGGCCACACATTATTCAGACCAGAACTGTTAGAGGTAAGTGTCCCTCATTATGCATCAAACTTAATGTATTAACCTTGACCTGGAGTACAGTTCAAAGATACTAAGCCATCCCAGTGGAAGTTTGTATTGCAAAGGCACCGCTTTTGTCCATTTCCTGTATTATTGCAAGTTGAATTTGGCCAGTCCTTGCAGTCAGCAGATGATACACAAGTTGGCTCTGTCGGCGGCTTCCAACTAATTTTTACTTCAACTGTACCATTTAGTGAAGAGTCATTAGTAAAATCGCCTGGATCAATACTGCACCCGCTAGTCACAGTGAATGGTGATGATTGATTGAGCTCCAGAATTTTGCTTGCTGATGATTGAATAGCATTACAACTATCTACATTTTCAGATGGCATTCGGATGAGAAATGTTCGAGCCTCTGGATCAACCATTATGACATCATAATTGCCACTGGATACCATGAAGCTTAGCTGGTCAGTGTTATTGCAGTAGAAACTTGAGTACGTAGGATCACCGCAATTTGGGCCCGTGCTTAGAGGATAAGGGACCAAGTTAATGCCACAAATCTTGCAATTTCTATCTGTTGATTCTGCATGGTATAATAAATACTGTAAAATCAAGCTTTTACTAGAGATGAGAGACGCTTTGTTATTTGTTCATGCAAGAGGTAAAGACTGAAGACTTAAAAGATAAAAGTTTTGAAGATTTGCTTTAATTTCACAACTTCTTTTCATGTTGAATCATGTATAGAAGAATTTAAGAGTGAAATAAGTTGTTGCACATAAGAGTATCAGTATGCATTTTAAAATTAGTTTTCCAGCCTACTTGAGCATTTCTAGATTCGTTTTAACCTTTAGAGGAAAATTGGCGTCATGTTCATACTAATTTCCTGAAATACCTATGTGAAGAGGAAAATACCTATATCAGACTTTGATACACGGACATGAAGATCATAGCCATCATCTTGGTCATCATGAATATCTTGGAGTTCCTCTGTCCAAGTAAAGCATGAATTACTGTCCCTCTGGGCAACATATGAGTATGCCTGGCACTGGCACTTACTGTGGCACTCCTCTATGCATTCTTTTTCATCCTTAGCCTTATACGATGAGCCTAAATGTCCCACTTTCATGTTTTTTAACCTCAAGAACTGATCATTGCCACATGATGACGTAGAGTTTCTTGAGCATCCATCCGAAAAATCTCTGGCATTCCATTTCTCTGGAAATTTTGGTCTGAAACCAGGCAAACATTTGCATGGGAATTTATTGTTGGCATTACATGTACCAAAATTCCCACAATAATTGAACAGACTGCATTTATCTCTTGGCTCCCACCAGATCAACTTCCAATTGTTTGTGTCATTATCCAACTGCCAGTACTGTAAATCTCCGGTATAATTCATTACCAATCTCTTATCATCAAAATCTTCAGCTGTATTATTCTGACTAAAGTTGGAATTTTCTATATCATTCGCACTAATATTCAAGAAGCTAACTATAATAGAAGGCATGTTGTCTGACGCAAAGAGACTACCTGAATCCGGATTACTTGATTTCCAATGAGGGAAGCTTTTTTCCATGACAACAAACTGATTCCTTCTTTCCGGATCTTGCATGAATGTGAAATTTCCTACTTCTGGATCTTCTTCGCCGGTCCATGACGTTAATGCAAATTTGTCATCCATCTTCATACCAAAAAGAAACGTATCTGTTGGTTGGCCAAAGCTTTCCCATAAATGTTCCCTCAACCTATCATCAAGCAAGATTAAGTTGCCAGTGTCATTGAGTTTCGCCACAAGGTCCAAACGTTTGAGCCCCAGACTTGTAGACCAGAGCTCCCCTGTTTTGTCAGATAACTTAAGGTTTCCACCTGCAATAGAAAAGACTCCACTCTTATCTGAAACTGGTTTCCCTCTGTTTGCAACCCAAACTACTGTTTCTGGATTAGAGGTGTACCATATTCCTAGATATCTCTTCATGGTGGAGCTTCTGGTTGGGCTAAAGAAGCCCAATTTAAATCTATTTCCAGCTGACACCAGAGTTTCTCCATTGTCAACTAGACTAGATTTAATTGTGATAGTATCTCTTGCAAAAGCAGAATAGGAATGAGGAGAAGAGAATATCAAAACTAGTGTATAGCAAAGTAAGATCGCAAAGAGCATGTTAACTCTTGACAATCAATCTGTGGAACTGGAAATGGAACATAATTTTATTCTTAAAACAGGACACTTGACTTGAAGTAAAGATAATCATTAGTTGGGACGTTGACTAAAAGATTAATAGTCAACAGCCAAAGTCCAAGACTTCTCTTGCTATGCCCTGCTATTATTAACGTTATTATTATTATATATTATTGCTCACCGCATAGTGATTATCTGAGGAGATGAAAATGGATATATGGATTTTCCCAGAATATAACACAAGTTAAAAGCCACGAGGTCAAGATTGTCTCCCAACTCTGCTTTTTCAAATGGTCCCATGCGTCATCATCATCATCTTATAATTTTGTTGCTCTCTTTTTTGGAAAAGTATAAATGCAGAAGAACTTTGGCTACCAAGGGCCCTTGATGTGTTTCGTGTATACAAAATAAAAGAAGACCTCGATTAAGACTTGACAGTACCCGTATCCTTGTAATCTATGGCTCAGTTTGATTTGGGAAAGGAGAAAAAATGAACTGTTGACAAACTCTGCATGATTTGAACTCATTGAGAAGCCGAGTAGAAAGTATATATGCAGCTGTACCACTTTAAAACCAAAACTCACATAATTCATGAATGGTGGAAATGTATGCATTAATTTTGTATCTTCTGTGGAAGAATCAGCTTTTGAAATCTGTCTGCTTCCCTAATGTGACTCCTCAACCCAACAATGGGAGCTGGGAAAACCAGTCAAACCAAACCCCTAAAATATCTGAAGCAGTATACTACTAGTAATTACAAATGAATTAATTTCATAATTTGGACCTAATTAATAATTAGTTTGTAATCAAGAACTCAAGAATGAAGTCATATTCACAATCATCGGCCCTCTTCCAAGGTCGACGTATCCCATTGCTGTTTATCAGAAGAAGAACCTGAGCTCAAAACAGACCTTCTTACAACAAATGCAGGCCGTTTCGGAGCCGGAAGAATTGCAGTTTCACTACCAAGCATGAACAGAACATTTGACATGGTGGGACGGTCACTTGGGTCTTCCTGAACGCATAGGAGTCCAACATTAACAAACCTAATAAATTCATTAGGGTTGCAAGTTTCACGTATTGCTTGCTCTGCTAAATCCAACGCCCTGTCATCTTTCCACAGTTTCCATGCCTGCCATAGAGACATAGTTCCAAACTATAAGCATAAAGGAAGAGCATAGATATCTAAGATAGTTATCTCAAACTATAAACGCATACTTACATAACCTAAGAGGCTTAAGGGTTGTTCTGCTTGATAAAATCCAGTGTTCCTTTTTCCGCTAATGGTCTCAAGTAATACCACACCGAAACTGAAAACATCTGATTTGATTGAGAAAAATCCATCAAGTGCGTATTCCGGAGACATGTAACCACTGCATAACAATGTTTTATGTTAAAACTTAAGAATGAGTTGATTTGGGATCAATGCTAGGAGACTAAAACGATTAGGCTTCAAAAAGAACTTACTAGGTACCAATTACTCTCTCTGTGCTCGCCTCTGTTTGTTTGCCTCCAAATATCCTTGCCAAGCCGAAGTCTGAAATTTTTGGGTTCATTTCCTCATCTAGGAGAATATTGCTTGTTTTTAAATCTCTGTGAATGATCCTCAGCCTTGAATCTTGGTGAAGATAAAGCATTCCTCGAGCAATTCCGAAAATAATGTCAATGCGCTTCTCCCAGTTCAACAGCAAGGATCGAGTTCGATCTTGCAAGTTTATCATGTCAAATGAAAAAAGTATTACTACTTAATGATCAATTTAAGGTATAATAATGTAGTACTTGATATGTTCAGGTCAAGAGGCTAACCAAATATGAAGGAATCCAAACTCTTGTTGGGCATATATTCATAGATTAACATTTTCTCATATCCTTTAACATAGTAGCCCAAAAGTCTGACAAGATTACGATGTTGAAGCTTGGCAATCAAAACAACTTCATTCTTGAATTCCTCCAAGCCTTGGCCTGAACCTCTAGAGAGCCTCTTTATGGCAATTTCTCGTCCGCGTGGGAGCTTACCCTGAGAACAGAATTGTTGATATGATAGAGCACCCATCATCAAGCTAAATGACATGAAATTAAACAATTGAAGATGGACACAGAGAGGGCAACAGTGCAGAGTTACCTTATAAACAGGCCCAAATCCCCCTTGTCCAAGCTTGTTTGCTTCAGCAAAGTTGTCTGTGGCAACTAATATGCTTTCCAGACTGAAATGTGGTACATCTATGTCTGTTTTATCATTTTCTTTAAAGTCTATTGAATTTATGAAATCTATGACACGTCTCTCACTGGACAAGCTCAACTCCAGATTACCTGTATTATAAAACCCCATATTAAACTCCTTATACATACAATCAATAAATATGACAAAAGTAAAGAGTTATGAGCATTTACTACCTTGTCTTCTGACTATTCTTCTCCTCCAGTTTTGGTACAAAGCACAAGCAGTGCAAAGGATGAACAACATGCTTGCAGTGACCCCAATGAAGACATAGAATATTGGCTTCTGTCCCTCAAAAGGTCCTCGGCGTCGATCCATGAAACGGTCTATATCTGTATAGAGAAATATTCTATAAGATAACTACACTGTATCAAGGGATGGAAATGTAGATTTTTTAAGGCAAATTATATCTTCCTATCAGAACTCACCTAGAGCACACATGACATTTGATGAATTCCATTGATAGTATTTATTGCAGAGGCACCTATGAGTCCCATCGGATGCTACTTTGCATGATGAGTTTGGCCAATCTGTGCAGTCTTTAGATGAGTTACAGATTGGCTCTGGTGGTGGTTTCCACCCAATTTCCACTTCATAGAACCATTTCTCTTCACTTGAGGAATCGATACTGAAATTATTTTGGGGAGGATTGCATGCACTGCTCACAAAAAATGGTGAGGAACCAGCTGGAAGCTGCAGAAGCTTTTCCATTGCATTCCTTGATGACCTACATTCTGAATTATTAACTTGGATGGAAAATCTTTGTGTCTCCGGATTGATGCTAGTAACTCGGTAGGCTCCTCCACCACTTGCATTGAAGCTAATCTGACCAGTATCAGTTTCATTCTGGCAGTTGAAACTCAAGTACATGGGATCACCACAACTCGGTCCGGTGCTAAGACTAAGAGGGTAGGGAATGACGTTAGTGCCACAACCACAAGTCTTTCTGCTTCCTGTTTTTTGCAGGGGGAAACGTCTGAGCATCAGAACTAATACATACGTATCTGATAAAATTCTACTACAAGTGTTTTTAACTCTGTTTTATTGGCAATGATCATAAATTGATAAATAAATCTGTGAAGCATCACTTCTCTTTATATTAATTCTCTATGTTTGATCAGATGCAATGACTTCTAATTCATACAATTACAAGTTAACAGGCTTTAGCCTTTGACAGATTAAGATGAACTGAAATCAGAATCGGCTTTAAGAATTTTTTTTAATGAACAAAAAGAATGGCAAAAACCAAGAATTAATTCTCAAATTTTCTTCAAGGCAAAGTAATTAGAAGAGTCATTAAGGATGGATTTTTCAAAGGAACTATTGGGGCACAAGCACAAATATTTCAGAGTTTGGCAATTTATGATTTGAAGAAGTGATCATTTTTAATGTCAAATTGTTCATTTTCTATACAAATTTGGAACTGCTAAGTACCCCTGTTTCAAACCATGACATTTATAAGCTGCAGGAAGCAAAAACCACTTAAATAATGAAATGAAATACTATAATAAAGGTTAAGGAACCTGTTTGAGAATGCGGCACATGGAGATAAAGGTCAAGGCCCCCCTCTGCATATGACTCCTGAATGTTGTTTAAATCATTTAACCAAATCCCACAAGAAAAATTGCTAGGGCGACCCCTTAGGTAAGTTTCAAAATGGCTATAGGAATAAGCCTCACAATTGCATTTTTCATGACACCTCCTCTGGCATTCCCCCTCATCATCAACTGGAAACACTGAAACTGGTTTTTGCACTTTCATCATGCTTAATTTCAAGAAATCCCCAAACCTGTCATGTTGACTGCAAACTGGAGATGTTCTTGTGCAACCTTCAGCAAAGTCTCCATTATTCCAATTATCCGGTGACAAGGGTTTAAACCCAGGTAAACACTTGCAGGGTACCTTGTTTTCCTTATTGCAGGTACCAAATTTCCCACAAGCATCAAGCACACGACATCTGTCCTTTGGCTCAAACCAGTTCAAAGACCACTCATTCGTTTCATTGTATTTGAAGAACCGCAATTTCCCATCGAAACCCATGACTAATCTGGTTTTGTTGTTGCTGGAGTCTTGGGGTAGCGTATGATTACAATATTTTTGAGCAGTTGTATTGTTGCTATTAATTAGAATCTTGAAGTGGATCTTGGAACATAATTCATCTATACCAGTCTGACTAATATTTAGCAGCAGAAGGGAAATAAAAAGCGGGATTTCATCATTATTAGTGATGAACTTACCAGATAGCCCGCTTTTCCAGTACGGCACTTCGTTTTTAGTGATCATGTATTGCTTTTCTCTTTCTCCATCTTGCCGGAAAGAGAAAACCCCAGGGGCAGGGTCATCTTGACTTTTCCATGAAGTCAACGTGAGGTTTTCAGTAATCTTCATTCCAGGAAGAAATGTATCAGTGGGTTGAAGAAAACTTTCCCAAACCACTCTACTTTCCGACCCATTCCCTCCATCTTCACTTAAAACCAGGTTTCCAGAATCCATGAGCTTCACCATCCTTGAAGAAAGAGCTGAATTGCCTAAATTTGTCAACCTGATCATCTTCGAACGCCCACTTCTGTCTGAAAGCATGAGATTCCCATCATTTCCAATGCCAAACACCCATATCGTGGAATTTGACACCGGTCTATCTCTATTGGCAACCCAAACAACTGTGCGAGGTTCCACGCCATGAAACCAGATGCCAACAAATAAGCGTTCTGGGTGGGGGGTTCCATTAGGAGTGAAAAACCCAAGTGCGAATTTTCCAGCAGAAGATACAATATGTGGCTGTGGCCCTCCCGAGCTGTTAATGGGATTGCCAAACGTTATGGTGTTTCTTGCAAAGCAGCAACTTAGGCTGCAAAAGTGTAAGAACAAGGCATAAACGTACAAGTTTTTAAGAGACATTAAGAATAAAATTTGATTTGCAGAGCTTGAAAACTGATGATTACTCGACAGATTCTCAATTATGTATTTATGTGTGGTAGTAGCAACTAGCAAGAAGTGTAGGATTATTATAACGCGTTGACGAGCACGTAGTCTTTTAGTCAAGTAGAAAAGCCTCCACCACATTGATTCAAACCTTTTCATACTACTAATCTCTAATTGAAAATGAAATAATATACCATGTGCATTGATAAAAATTACTCCTACTGATCAAAATTAAGAGAGAGTTTACAGAGATTATTAATTATATACTCCCCATCCATTCCAAATTAATACTATCCATTTTGCTATATTTTGAGATGTTTCAGAATAATAAGAATGTTTACATTACTAGAATAGAAAACATAAATAAATACCCTTCCATTTTGCTATTAGTACGGAACTAATAAAGAACTACTATATTCCAAGCTCATTGTAACTAAAAATGGTCAACTAGTCCACTTATTCAAGCGATCGATGATTTCAGTTCTAACACAAATTGGACTTCTAATTACTGCTACCAAGTAGAGTGCTAATTAAGTGCTTAACGGCATATGGCTTACAAAGACAAAGGAAAGCAGCCCAAAAGACCCAGAACGACTGATGTGCAATTTCTTATTATCAGAAAAATTGAGACTTTGGGTTGATTTATACATTTTTTTCCCAAATTACTCGTAGCTTAGTGGTTTCCAAGTTAAGGAAAAGGTAAAAGACTTGCAAGATCAAGGTCTTCCACATTTGTCCATTTTTACAGCTATTCTGTAAGGTCTTAATTCCCAAATTTGAGATGCTTGGCTTTGTCTTCGTAAACCCTTTCGGCTTGGGAATATTTGACGCGGCTTTTCTTTTTTGCCCAACATTATTGTACCTCTCTGATTTCTCTCTGTTTCTCCTTCTATCAGATCATATAAACTTAAAACTTGACTTGTTGCTAAATTTAGTCATAGAAAAGTACTGTCTACTGTGTATGCTACTAGTATTTTTTTGGCCAAGTGTATGCTACTAGTATGTGCACATGGTACTATAGTTTCAACCTAAAAATAGAGCCTGTTCACATGACATCAAAGTCGATATGTCCGAGTGGTTAAGGAGACAGACTTGAAATCTGTTGGGCTTCGCCCGCGCAGGTTCGAACCCTGCTGTCGACGTTCTTCCTATTTTGCAAAATAAATCATCAACCAAATGACAATGATTAATGTTCCACCCTCTTTTGTAATAAAGATGTTAAATTTTGACTGACCACGAATCTTTTTTTGTCTTCCTTAAAACAAATTTTCTGTCCCTTCTTAAATCCTAAATGGACTTGCTCAGATTTTACTTTACATATTAAGAATTCACGGATTGAGAAACTGATAAACACTGATACGAATATAATGTTTTGTCATATAATCATCAATCATGATTCAAAATTGTACGTGCAAGTCTAAGTTTCCCTCAAGAGAAAAAAAAAAAAAGAAGGAAAAGTCAAAGCTTCTTTTGCTAATCAAATAAGTTTTTGTTTATGTTAACAAATAACAATTGCATTAAAAAGACAATAATAAACGGAAAAAAAAAAGATTTCACATCTTCTTTTTGGTGAATCAATTCTCCACATCTAAACCCTTTAAACCATAGAGAAATCCATGCGGAACCTATATAGTGACAGTGTAATTTTTAGACTCAATCAGTCCATCACATATAACTAAATACGTACTCCATTTAATATTCAAAAATCATAACTGTAACTTCCGGTAAGGATTAAGGAGAAAATTGTCAAACCATGAACCCGTTTGTGCAATATGTTAAAATTTACTTACAGTGTATTGCATAATTTATTCCGTAAGGTAAAATTCTAAATTGCTCTCTGCTTCTCTTTGGTTTTGGTGAGGAAAGAGGAGTTCCATTAAAATTAGATGAAATCAGGATTAGAAATAGAGGCAGATTCATCTTAGAGAAAGCAAATACCTTCTTTTCGGTTTCTGTAAAAAAAAATTCAAAAATAAGAATCCTTTTAATAGAAAATGAACATATTATATACGCAATTACAGTTGAATTGATTTTTTTATACCTAAAGTAGGTCGAATTTGAATTCCAATAACAAAATTAAGAGTTTAGCATTTTGTACTATTTTTTGGCAAGAAAAATAAAATTATTCATTAGAGTTTTATAATATATATATATATAAATATCAACTTGAAACATAAGTTAGCATTATTGATAGAAGATGAGCTCAAAATAAAAAAAACATTATTATATAGAAGATGAGATATAGTATATCAGATATCAGATGATTCGATGTGAATAATGTCTAAGCCAGTGTTTTCCCTTTTTAGGAGTGTTACAGCCATCGTTTCCAATCTCATTGAGGATTCATAAATTAAATTTGTGTTTCTTCTCCTAATCTTAATATTAATATATTAATTAATATTTTTTTAATTATCACATCCATTGTGTGACGAGGAAAATTACCAAAAAACACTCCTATATCACATTAACTGTGATAAATTAATATCGGATAAACTGTTAATTGGTGATTAACTGTAATGGATAAGCTCGGTTAATGCAATTGATATACTACTGTCAAAAGAGCATGAAATACAACAACATAAGCAGCGCGTGCGCACTAGGGAAAAGTAAAAAAATCTTTTTTTTTTATTTTCGTCTATTAAAGTAAGTACGATCAACGACGATTAATTAGAGAGATAAAATGAAAGCTGGAAATAAGGAGAAAAATCGCCGAAATAGCGGGTCCCATCCGTACACGTCATGGATACCAAATCAAGTGCAAGCCACGTGGGTGAGTCTGAGCTATGAAATTGAAATAAAACCAGGAGAAGCGAATCCGAATCTCAACGCTCAAAAGATGCCACGTGGCAGACACGTCACCGTCGAATAAAATACAAGAAAACAGAAGCAGCAAGAAGAAGAAATTTTGAATATAAGAAAAAAATATCTTCTTCTTTTCTTCCCCTATACAATTGCAATTGCAATTGCAACTAACCGAGGAAACAAACAGAACAAAGCCAAAGGGCCCGAAGCGTGAGGGGAGAAGATATTGCTCTTCTTTGCCTCTATATAAGCCACAGAAGCCAAATGTTCCCTCACGTTCCAACACCTGGCATTACGTTACACCACAGCCTTTTGTCTTTCATTACCAACAAATAATATAATAAAAAGAAAAAAAAAAAAAACCTAGAGCCTACAGGCTCTACACCCCCTCCCTAATTTCTTTCCCCCTCTTTTCTCAATTTCA
Source organism: Corchorus capsularis (assembly GCA_001974805.1). Lineage (NCBI taxonomy): Eukaryota > Viridiplantae > Streptophyta > Magnoliopsida > Malvales > Malvaceae > Corchorus > Corchorus capsularis. Next base: position 25,172 of record AWWV01009675.1, on the reverse strand, counting down.
TTTTCCGTACTATTTTTAAAATGACGAATTTGCCCTTTTCTCTATTTTTTAAAAAATGGAATACTTCATTTTGATTGGTTCTATAATTGTAATAATTAATGTTTATTATCATTACTCGTGTAAATTAAGGAATTATTTAAGCAGTATATTATGCGAGTGGTTTCCCTTTTGTTGGTTAATTACAACTGAGAGACTGGGAGGATTGCTGAGGTAATTTCGTAATTTGAAGCAAAAGCACGGCTGTTCCTATAAGCCACTGCAACTTGTTCCTTTCTTTTCTCTTCCCTCTCTCTCTTAAACGCCCATTCTTTGCATACAGATACAGTCATACACAAGAAAGAGAAAATTCTCCAGAAAATAAGAAAGGGAAAGAAAAATTCTTCCAGAAGGCGAAACAAGAAAGAATCTCGCATATAGATCAAGGAAAAATCTATATCTGTCTCCTTGTTTTTTGGTTGAAGAAGGAAGGAAATGAAGAGCTGTGAGCTCTGTAAGTTGGCGGCAAGAACGTATTGTGAATCGGACCAGGCGAGTTTGTGCTGGGACTGCGACGCTAAAGTTCACGGTGCCAACTTCCTCGTCGCCAGACACGTCAGATGTCTTCTCTGTCAAACGTGCCAGTCAGTCACTCCGTGGAGAGCCGCTGGTTCTAAACTTGGTCACACGGTCTCAGTCTGTGAGAGGTGCGTCAACGGCGGTGATCGAGAAGAGAGCGAAGCAGAGAATGACGGCGAAGATGCCGGTGACGATGATGACGAAGAAGAAGAAGAGGAAGTTGATTCTGACGATGATGATGTACCAGAAGAGGACGGAGATAATCAGGTGGTGCCGTGGTCTACTGTACCAAATACGCCTCCACCGGCTTTAAGTTCATCTAGTAGCGAAAATTCTTCTGGCGGTGAAAGAGAGGTCTCTCAATCAACAAATTTGTTTTCGTTAAAGAGATTGAGAGAAAATGATTCAGATCTTCACTCTCAGGTTCATTTTCTCTTTTGATCTTTCCTCCTAAATTCTTGTTTTCTCTTTGTTCTCCATTTAAACTTCTTCCTTCTTCCTCCTTTCTTTGTTTTTGTCTTTTCTGGATTTTTACTTTTAACTGACGTTTACGGTTTCTTTGTCATTGACGTTTGCAGGACGATCTGGATCCTAGGTCTTCAAAACGGAGGTACGCTTACCGTACTGTTTGGGCGACTCGGTGCGGACAAGAAGACGAGGCCGCTTCCGTTGACTCAATGAGGCTGTTAAAAGACCATACGGTCGAACCGGAGGCTAGGGTTGAGTTTGAGTCCGATTCGAGTCCGAGCGGCGCGGCGACTACGGAGTCAGTAGGAAAATTAGAGTAAAAAAAATCTTAAAACTGTTTGATTATAGTCCCTTGGGTGAAGTGTAGCCGTCCATATTGAATTAGTTTCGCCTGATATTTCTGATGATCTAACCTATTCTAAGTTCTAACTATAGTCTTCGATTAATCTTGCATGAAATGTTGACCCTTTAGTTTTAATAGTAGTTGATTTTCCGTAGTTAATTTTTTTAATCATTATATTACTACCAGACTAGAAGATATATCTGATCAGTGATCACCGCAGATTTTGTAACTCTAATTTGGACCCCAAACACAATATATGTTGCTGTTAATTATCATCTTGGTCCGACGTCGTTTCCCCATGTTCTTCGTTCTCGGTGCTTGATTTCTCCTTTGCTTTAATAAATTGAAAAATGTAGGTATAAATTGGGTGGGTTGAGGAGGGGAGGGGAGGGGGGAGCAGCAGCCTTAAACAGCCTGAAAGATAGTGGAATAGTGAGAATCTGAAAAGCAAGTGGTGGGTAGAATGGTGGTGTGAAAGGGGGTCACTTAAAAATCTTGGAAGCACGACATCCACTTGATTTGATGAGGCAAAGGCAACCCACCGTTTCGTTTCAGTACATCAAAGGATGTCAGTGTTTGTGTCAGGGGAATGCCGTGGACAAGCTCAAGGCACGTAGCCAATTTACCAAAACCCAAAGTTTAGCTTCCCCCCGTGGCCTTGGGGTTGGGCTGTGGTCTGTGGATCTTGGTGTTGGTGGGGGACCTCGTCAAGTCTTGCCTTATGTGGAATTCTGGCTACTGGCTAGCTTACTCTTTAAGACAAGTTGAGTTGAAACTTTCAAATTGGAAATTTCTAATTAATTTTAATGAACCATGGGGGCCAGATTTGTCATTTGTGCGTGTTTAGCACTTCCAACCGCACACCCCAACAATACCCATCCATCTTCCCGGAAACAAGCAAGCCAGCCCTAGCATCGGTTCATGTACTTGCAGTATTTGTTAATACATGGCTCCTTTCTTGTGCCCACACGTTTTATAATTGAGTGGTTTTCATTGCATGCAACTATAGTCTATAGAGCTAGTGGGTCATTTTTATTTTTGGGCAAAAAAAGTCTTTTCTGGGTCAATATTGAGATGGTGGTTGCAGCTTGCAAACCATACGAGAGATGTCAGTCGGTTTAGTTGGTGTATGGACTTGGAGGGGGCAAGGGCTTTAATAGTTTTTATGATTATTATTACAAGACACAGGGCATTCGTTACGTGAGTGGTTTATGACAGTTTTTATTTTTAATAGGTAGTTTCTTTAAAATGATATGAATAAATTTAAATATTATATTTATCCTATAATAGGTAGTTTTATCTAAAATGGTAGTTTTATTTTATTTTGAATTTTAAAAAAACTGAGTTTGTCTCCGAGTCAACTCGTGAGACAAACTCAGGTTTTGGCATTATTATTACTAGATCTATGGCACTCACTTTGTGAGTGTAGAAATAAAAAGGTAGTTTATAGTAGTTTTCTTTTTTGACACATTTAAATTGGTAGTTTTTTCAAATGATATAAATATCTTTGGTGGTTTAGTTTGAAATGGGTAGTTTTTAATCTTTTAAAAACTGAGTTTGTATCCGAGTTAACTCGTGACACAAACTCAGGACTTCACATTATAATTAGCATAGATTATTATTATTATTATATTTGTCGTAAAAGTTTAATAGTTATTATGATTATTATTATTATTATTATATATTTGTCGTAAAAGTTTATTCGAGTTATTAGCTCAACTGGTAGGTGCACCGTGCCTACATTATGAGGTTCTGGATTCAAGTCTCACAGAATGCGAGTTTAGTTTGTAATTTTTTTATTTGTGTATTTGGTAGGTAGATTGTTTATTTATGATAGTTTATTAATTTGAATTGAATTCTCATTTAGATGTTTAGACACATAGAGATTTATTTCGAACGTAATGAGATTTCATTTGACTCACTCAAAAAGAAAAAAAAATCTCAGTTAAGGTTAGGATTAATTTTAAAGAGAAAAAAAAATCTCAACTGAGGTCAGGATTGGTTTTAAAGAGAGTTTATAGTGAATAGTGATAATTACGGATCATTTACCAATAAGTGGTAATATTGGCAAGACTCGAATCCACACATTTCATCGACTTAATCAACCTCATCGACTATTTCCATTATTATGGTTTTATAGGGTGTAAATATTTTTACATTTTGTTTCCATATAGTTGCTTTTCTTGTTGGGATGGAGTTTGAGTTTGTTTTTGTTTAAACTTACTTTAATTTATTCAACGTCTGGTGGGAAGATATTTTGTGATTGTTTAATGATTTCAAGGCAAATATCTGGGAGCTTATGTTATGACCTCCACCACCAAGAATTTTTAATGCAAATGCAAATAAACTAAAGATTTATTTATTTATTTATCTCTTTTCCCGTACAGTATGGCCGGCCCATCAACATCAGGTGGAGGGAAGAAGCTTTAATGTGTAGGAATGCAACTTTGTTAAAACTAGTAAACAAGTAATTAAGTCTCAAAATTTCCATTAATCATAACTTAATCAAACATAAAATATAGTCAAATAATTGTGCTCCCCAAAAAGAAATTAGTGGTTGAAGGAGCTTGTTAACTCTAATCCACCAATTAAGATTTATAAATCAAATACTATCATTTTTGTAATCACCTTGCTTTGATATTCAAAATTTGAAAAGCTATATAGTGATTAATTAATTAAGGAATTAGATTAAGAGGATCTCTTGGGTGAAAAGAAAAGGATCAAGTGGGCATTGGGTATTTGTGGTGGAGATTTATTGCAAGGGTGGAACGTGTGGTGGTGGTTGCGTTTGCCACTGGAAAATCTTCTCAACAACCGCCGAGATATTATTATCGACTCTTCTCTTCTTTTGATTGATCTTAGGATTCTGCTGACCATGACCTCACAAAACTCAGACAATGACCCAAAACCCAAACAACCTCTTTGATTTTTTTTTTTCCTTTTTAATCTTAAACTATATGCAATTCCCACTGCTTGTCGACGACTATGAATGATGGAGGTTTCATCTTGTATTTTACGTTTCAATTTTAGGCCATTCACTTGGGGGTCATTGGCAGCTGTTAATATAATAATATTCTAATCCAACTTCATTTTGATATTTTAATAAACTTTTGTCTAAAACCGGAGGATTCAATACAGCCATGATCTTTGACTCTTTTCACACCCTTAATGTTCTTTTTATTTAATGAAATTGCAAATAGATTGTGGCCTATGTCCTCTCCATTTCTTTTTATTTAAGCGATTTTTTTTAAAAAGCATTTTTTTAATCATATAAAAGCATGCTAATATATTCTCCTTCTAGGAAAATGAAATTACATATTAAGGATTTATGATTCTAATCATTAATTAAATATATACAATATAATTAGATGAATCAAATGTATAGATGGATAAATCCAACACAAACTTGGACGAATATATGTGAGATTTGAATTTTTTTAATCATAAAATTTCAAGGTCTCTGCTCTTTACCTTAAAATTTAGGGTCTTGTTGACCGGGGAAAAAAAAAACCTGGCTCGAACACCCTTACATTACATGTACTATTGCCTCATGAAACTTTTGCACTTGTCAACTAAATGTAGCTCCTCGTCCTCAGTCCTCTACAAAGTAGAAAGTCTTATTATAAAAGTTCCAGATCAGGAATTTAGGGTGGCTTCTTTATCTTATTCTATTAGTAGTTGAGTTTAAGGATTATAAATTACTTAGGCACAAAATATCAACGCTACAACTGCCTTATCTCCTTATTGGCATGTTATACTTATAAGAATGCTTTTTCAGATCAATATCGGATGCCCATGCACCGTTTGCCCAACTATTGTGATAGAAATTATTTGGTTTATCCGCCAGTGTTGCTATAAATTATACGTTGTTTTTGTATCCAAATTTGGAAGGATACCCCACCCAATTCAACATTATGCTGACCTACTACTACCATACTTAGAAACTTAAATGCGATGGATAGTACTATATATTGGATAAGACGGCAGTGGGAGAGAAGTAGCTTTCCTTAGAGTGAACCAATAATGGTGCATTGCCTTCACTAATCACTATTAGTGATAAATTGACTTGGCCAATAAGATGCCATCACCAATATTTGTGTTGTGTCAATTGAACAGGATTTGGTATCCTTTAAATAAGGTCATGCAACTTAACTCCGAATTAATCGAGATTCAATATAATTATCGGACAAGATTTGTACAAAAGGTGAGTAAGACACCACCATTCAAGTATTACCCATTTTTCAAACAAAAAAACTAATCATACTGCCCGAGATTAAATACCTCAATTAATGGATGAAGTTTAAACATCCTAGATATGAATAGTTGCTGGTGCCAAAAAAAAAAAATGACATAAATACTTGCTAATATCTATATGGGTTTTTTTCTTGGGTTATTCGATCTTTGTCCCACAGCATGAAATTGCTTCTTTGGCAACCTACTGCAGAAGTGACATGCATGTCTCCGAGAAAACTACAAACAATCAGGTGAAAAATGTAATATGAAACATCTACGCAAGCACAGCAATGCAAAGTCTCATCACGTCTGTAGAATCAAGAACCAACCACCATGACAATCGAGTTTATTATATTTGGTAATCCTATTTTGCTGCTTTCTTTAGACTTTAGAGCTTTTTATAAGCAGAGTAGCAGGTAAATCAAAATTACGTTACATATACCAATCATCAAGGTTCTACTGCGACACCAGACGTTTCCACTTTCCACAACATTAGCTGAGAAGCTTAGGTGAAAAAGCGACTGAAGGTCCTAAACATAGACACATCAAGCATTGTAAAGTTACATCCAAAAAGGAGGTTTTAAGAATGAAGAAAGATAATTAGGCAAAGAACATCGGCGCAACCTCCTTAAGTGGAGAAATAAGCTTCCAAGACCAACATCAAAATTATGTGAGCATCATACAAACAACAACAGTTTATGAAAGATTGACTGGTTCACCACACAGTTCCTCCAACTCACTTTCCAATAGTTTTAATAAGTTTGCTTTAGTTCTTCGATAAACCCAAGCTTGGGCATCATGATCCCAATCAAATCTGGATGGACCACTGCATAGAAAACATTTCCTTTAAGGGCAAAAAATGATAATTCATGAAAATGCTATCATGAAAAACTGACAAAAACTTGGCATCATTTACACTTCAAGAAACATAATGGCCACCACAGGAATGGGGTAAAACACACACAAGTAGTCCTACAATGAAGTGTTGTTAGTTAAATGTTGTTGTCAGCTAGAGTCCAAACGCGAAATCATAAGGATATAGAAACAAGAATCCTCCTCATCTAAGTGATTCCACTAAATAGTAAAAAGACAATCTTCGTTGAAACTAAAAAATAGATATATGGTTCAAAGCAGTTGGAATGTCACAAATAAATCAACAAAAGAAGAAATGACAATGGTTATAAAACACAGTCCTTTTTCTTCAAATATGTGGAACTTAATCCCTGCCCTTCCTATCCTTATTTTTATTTAGAGAAACAATGGGATACATGAAGGTTCAAAATTTTCTTCCTCTTTGGCCATGCAATAAATGGCAACTGAAGTTGACAAATAGGTCGTTGAGCATTAAAAATGTAAAATTCATATGATGATGCCAATATTTCACCAATGACTCTTTTAAAGACTGTAGAGTATTAAAATTACTCATTGAGCATTAAAAATGTAAAATTCATACGATGATGCCAATATTTCACCAGTGACTCTTTTAAAGACTCAGAGTAGCAGTTATTTTTCTCTCAGAAAGCAGCAGCATTGATTTAAATTCAAAATGACATGTTATGCTCTGGATATCAATCACTTAAATGGAAGTTTGCGCCTATTTCTGGTTTAGTTCACTATTGTTGTCTCAAGTCCGCTTCTTTTTCTAGAATATCAGTACAAAACTTTAGTTCAAAATTTCTAGCTAACAGCCTAAACCTTATATATAAAAAACAAGGGCCACTTCAGAAGGCATCAATCAAGTTTCCAAAGTTTTGCATATCTGATTCTTAATACAAATGTATATACACATCAATCATCTAGCACTCATCTATTAATCACTTCTACTCATGAAATATCAACAGGTTCAAAACCATCAAATTTTCATTCTACCTTAACAAATAACCACCAGTTGAAATCCACATAAAAATGTTTCAATCAGTGATAACTGATAACATTCTTGTTGCAACAACTAACCCACATTTACTTGTATACATCAAAAGTGTTGGACCAACCAAATACAGCTAAGTGAAAATTACATGATACCAATTCACATTGTTTTCTGCCACTAGAAATTAGTCAAGCAAAGACAAATACAGCTTCTGTAATACCAACATATACTAAAATTTCAGTTACCTAAAGCTCAGTTGGCGTTTGGTATGAAGGAAAAGGGTAAGGAACTCAATCTAAGGGTTCAGCTACAAAGTAGCATGTATGCTTGTGCATCACAACCATTAAATTGAGCAAATTTGCTTCCTTACCACTTTCCGTCCTACCTACCAAACACAGCTAAGAGTTGAGATTAAAATAGTAAACTTCATTGATATACTCAACTATACTTGCATGTAACTGAAAAAAAGACAAATAAAAATCTAAAGAATACTGTGACTATAACAAAACCATACCCAATTCAAGGAGACACAGTTGTAAACGAAACAACATTTTCAATTGCAAAGAATGCGAAATACACTAATCTCACAAGTCACAACCAAATAACAATAATAGTAAAATAGTATGAATGAAACAATCGATACCTTACTGGTGAAGATAACCAAATTTGTCGATTAGGGGTCTGCTTATTCAACACATAGGTGCCCAAAGTTCCAAGTTTTAGTGTCAACACCTCATTCTACCAAATGCAAGAAATGTTTTAACCTCCAAAACAAAACGAAGTAACTTCCAAAATAGAACTAAACAAGTTTTTAACACCTTACCCCATAGTCTACATCGAAACCATCAATTTGAATGATATCCCCATATTCCTGCCACATGCCCGAACTAATTTAAATAGGATAATAATAAAAAAAGAAAATAACAGAAAGAGCTTACTTAAAAAGGAAAAAGGGATTACTTACCTCTAATTTTTCTTGGAGGTCATGGATTGTGGAATTAGCTAATCTATGAAATTCATCCTCCTGCAGAACTGAACTGCATCCACATTAATCATTAGGAAAGAAAAATTTTAAAACTTTCTTACTAAAAAGCTTAATGGGTAATCAAGAAAGTGAGATACTTACCGGTAATCGATAGCGGTGGGTCCCTGAGATTCGTGGGGTAAATTGAGAGGACCAGAGCAGAAGCTTCTAGAAGAGGCGTAGAACCAAGGAGATGGGCAAGGGCTCGAAGCTTGTAGAAGAAGAAGAAGAGCACGTGAGTTACTAGAGGAGCGGACAGGTGAGGAAGGCGGTGGTTTGAGAAATTTAGAGATTCTTCTGAGAAGAGGCAACCTGGAAGCCATTGCCGATCAAAGCTCAGCTAAGAGGAGGAAAACAAGGTTGGGTTTGAATTGGGCGGATAAAAAGGGGAAAGTGTTTCTGGGCTTTCTTTGAATTATATTCCATTTTTAGGTTGTTGGTTGCTCATATGGATCAAAATGTCTGAGCCCAAAGCTGAGTGCTTGTGTTGAGCTTAAACAACTGAAAAGTCCACATATGACACTACTCACCCTTTAGGCCCAAGCAGCATTTACTTCAAAGTTCAAACTTAAACAAGATATCAACCCCCTTCGTTGCGGATTGACTATTGCTCATGGAATTAATTTTCAAGGTAAAACTGAAAAGATAGCAATACAATGTTGAGCAAGAGTTCCTAAAAAGAAAGTGAATATTTAAGTATAGATAAATAGCAATTGGAATAGGAATCAAAATGGAGGGCAACCTAAAAGAAACAATATTTCTAGAAAAATATCATCTTCAAGATAGGAGGAGTTCCACTATAATGATGGTCTCGTCTCTGGAACAGCAACACTGAAAAGTGGCAAGACTAAAGTTTAATCATTGATTCAAATAAATGTAGCAGCTCTAAGATAAAGAGTGAAGAGCATAGTATCACCAATTTCCTATTGTTTCGAATCAAAGCTAATTGCAAATTGGCTCAAAAAGCTTACCACCACCTACATATGAAAAGGTTTTAATAAGGTAAGAAATGGCATCGGCAGAGTACAATTGGAAATGGCAACTTCCTAACCAACTTAATTTAAAAGGAAACTGAAACATTAACATATAACATTAGTGATGACTACTTGGGACTTTTCTCATTAGATGTCTGAGCCTTTTTAACCGAGGTAGCCGCTTCCTCATTTTCAACAAGTTTGCGGAGTCTGTCTTGAAGGGCTCGCACTCTGTCCTCAGTCTTGTGAAGCTTCCTCCACCTGTAAGCAGTCCAGAGTGCCAAACCACCATAAACAAGTGTGTAGGATGCCCACACATAAGGGTAAGTTTCAGCATGCTCCTTCATTTTCCGATATCTTTCCTGCACCAATTCCGTTAGGCTACTTGGTGGAGTACTTGCAGTTTGCTGAGATGCTTCCCCTTCTCGCTCACTCGCCATTTCTCTCCTTGTATCCTATCAAGGTTTAAGATTACTATTTAAGCATTACAAAACATTGGATAGCTAAGTAAGATGTCACCCAGAACTTGAGATGGGATATCAAATATAAAGACATGATCCAACATATGATATAGTCGCTTTAGGATAAAAAGTTGATCAGCACTGTTTTGGACTGGTAGGATTCTAAGAAACTTAAAGAGAGAGAGAGAACTTGATATATCTATATGACTTGGATGAATTGTTTTTACTCCCTTTCATTGGATATAGAAATTATAAGATCCCTGATCCATAAAGAAGAAAGCTGCAGACATCTGTTATTCTATCTATCAAAATGAAGCATGGTCTCGTAATCTAAGGAAAATTTTGTCAAACACTTGATGGGCTATATGAAAATTTTGATAACCATTCAAATCGTCCACAATGTTTTAGTTGGTAACCATTCAAATTTTGATTTGATAAAATTAACCAGCAATCATAATATATAAGAGTAAATTATATATGCAAATTTTTTACCTCAGCTGTAAAAGTTTGTTAGGCCAAAACTTCAGCTCCTGATCCAACTTTCAGCTTCTTTTCTCCTTTCTATCCAATTGATAGTTTTAGACCTAAAAAAAATAAAATTGCACCATAAGGATAATAATGAATTTTCAAAAGGAGTTAAATTTTTTAACCGCCGCTTTCATACTTGCCAAACTAACCCTAATCATCAATTGTAAATGAGGAAAATTCCTTATGAATTTCGTAAGTAAAATTAATTGTGCCAAAAGAGAAACAAAATAGTAATAATCCTGATTCCTATCAATACTAGTAATACTCTTTTGGCACAATTGCGTAATAAAGACAAAGATCCGTTCTTGGCTTTCACCTCTATCCTCCTCTCGTTTTGTAGCCAACCAAAAAAGAAAATTAATTAACCCCAAAACCCTTCACTTAAACGTTCACGACTCACGTTAACTAATTACTGCATCCACAAATACTACATACTTTTCTTTTTTTTTTTTTTAAATTTTTTGGATTTTTCCCAGTTAGGATACGAGAATATATCAATTTAATTTAATTTATTTAATAAAATCAAATGAAATCAGAGCCACCCAAAAGCTTAGGGTTAGCAAATTTCTAGTCTAGCATTTAAGCTTCACCGTACGCCGTTCATTCAAATCAAAAGAATAAAATAAATATAAGGGTTACGTGGTTTTTTATAAATTAAAAAAATACTAACAGGAGGAGAGGGACGTGTTAGTTTATAATAATTCTGTTTTTCTACTCTTTCTTTCTTGTTGCAGCCTCCTCTTCCTCCTCCTCCTCTTCTTTGAAACAATATCCTTTTGAGAGGTAAGATTTTCTCCTTCCTTCCTTTTTTTCTGTTATCATCCTTCTTTTGTTGTAATGTTTGTTTTTCATTCAAGATTAATCAATCAATATTTAAATGAAGATTGGGTCTTTCGTCTTTCATTCGTTTTAGATTACTGTTTTCTTTCTCGGGTGCTTCATGAATGGTTAGTTTTTTCATGATTATTTACTAGGTTCTTTGTTTCCTGGGTTAAGATTTTTATTTGCTTGTTTCTTATTCTGAATCTTCTGCCTTTAATTTTCTTTTTTCTGTTCATTTTTTTTTAGAATATGGTTGAATAATCTTTTTTGCTATTGTTAATTGCTATTTTCTTTACAAAACTAGAGTAGTTGATTTGGCCTGGATTAATGTTCTTTATGAAATCTTTCTATCTCTTTCCTGTTGACCATTGTCTTTGATGTACAATCTGGTTGGTTGGTGGGTCTTCTCTTTCATAGCCTGATTCTTACGTGCTCCTAATCTGAGACTTTGTTCTGGATTGATAATCCGTATTGCCTGTTTGATCGATTGCCTTGAACGAACATATTCAATGAAACATAGTGGAATCTTGTTCGAGTTGGAAGAATTAAATTTGGAGTCTCATTAGATATTTTCTTTTTTCTTAATCCTCCAATCGTTTTGACAAAGAAGTCTGGCATGTTAAATCAATTGTTTTTTCTTATGCAGAAGATATTGATTTTAACAAAAACTAGGCATTGACATCTGATTTTGCTATGCTGTTTTAAATTATTTAGAATTTCCTGTTGCATTATTTGATGTAGAGATTATCCTCTGATGAGGTTCTTACATGTTCTTCATTGCTCTGCCTAGCTATTCTGCTTGAGAGTCTAATTATATATGATATGGTGCTTTTCTTTTTCTCTTTCTTTGTTGTCAGGCAGGTGTCTCTTATGCTTGTTAGGGATTTGGTTTTCCTACTTGGAATAGATTCTTTTTCACTCTGGCCGCTGCAACGAAAATAAACTTTTCTCGCACCTCAAAGTGGGTGTGGGGTGACAACGAAAGGGTTATTTTGCTTTGTGTTTTAAGGAGGTCAAGATCATCTCACATCTGGAGATTGCGGCGAGTTTCAGAGGGTCTTTCGCTTGATTATGGCTAATGTCGGTGTTTACTAAGACTCCAGAAGTTTGATCGTAGGTTGTCTTTTTTTTGGTAGCAGAATTAGGCGTATTTCTCAGGATTCCAAATGTTAATGATTAGAGTAGGTTGGTGCTCATAGCTTTTAGTGTAACACTACAGTAATTTGCTCGTGGATGTAGTACTAGGCTGTATCATCACAATGGTTAGGTTTTCATGCTTCAATGCTCACCTCGGGTGTCAGAAACCTAAGGTAAGTCTAAGATTTGCTTCAGGTTTTTGACAGCTTACTTCCGCAAGATATGGTTTATAACTTTAGTGTTTCTGATACAAGTATACATTTCTCCATCAGAAAACAGTTCAGCCATCTATTGAAGCAATGCATAAGACTATAGAAGATATTTCTCAATTTCAAGCCTCTAAGGGTTCAAATAAAGCTGCACACCTGGAGTCATTCTTGCCGCAGGCAGAAGCAATTGCTGAGATACATGACAGTGAACCTGTTAAAAATTCTTCTGCTGTTTTTCATAGCTGGAAACCAGAGGAAATGAAAAATATAATTGATCTAGATACTGATACCATGGTCCATCAGAAAGGACAATATCTTAAGAAAAGCCGGTCCCTAGGAAGTAGATTGTTTCTGGAAGGAAGGGTTCCTGGAAAAACTGATGTGGATGATGGGACTGATCAAGGATTTTCTTCTGATTCCCATGACCATGGGTTGCTTGAAGCTGATGGCAGCAAACTTACAATAGTGAGCCAAAAAGCTCTCTGCGCAGAATCTGTTCAAGAAAGTTCTAATGATGTTAATGATGAACCGATTTTTACTATTGGAGATCCTCAGCATTCAGAAAAGGATGGCCATGATAATTCTGATGTGCCTTTGTCTGGTGAGGGTGCCAATGGCTCTGGTGAGCTTACACCTCGCAGTGCACCTGTGATTGTAAAATCATGTTCTATGCCAAATATTGTTGCATCTGAAATCACTTCTGGCAGGCAGTCTCCTTTTAAATATTTAACAAACAATCCAAGATCTTGTGAGGATGTACATGTTCTCAACATGAGAAGGAAGGAGATTTCAGTTCATGAGGTTGATACAGAGGTGATGCGAGAAGGAGATGATATTCATAAAAATCATAAGAGTAACATGGAAAATTCTTATTATGATGGATATGATTCTTATCGCTATTCTGCTTCTGCGAAAGACTGGATAGTTCCAGTTTCAGACGAGGTAAACTCAGTGAAAATCCTGCAAGAAGATTTGCCAGTTCCAGATTGGAATGAAGTGACTGGCAAGGATTTTATGATTCAGCGAATTGAGGATTGGGTTAATGACCTTCAACACTGCAGCCCATTGGAAGAAACATGTGAATTATCCCATCCCAGCGATCATGTTAAGGAAGAACCTATTGTCTCAAACGCTTTGACTGCTACAAAGGTAGATACTAAGGTAACTCCTGGCATGGAAGCTGCAAAGAGATATATATCTTCTTTGAGTGCCTCCGCAACCACAGCTCAGCTGGCAAATCATGGTTTGGCTGTTATACCATTTCTCAGTGCTTTTGTCAGCTTGAAGGTGCTTAATCTATCAGGAAATGCAATATGTGGGTATCTTCAACTGCAAAAAATTTAATTTTCATGCTTTAAAGTTTTATGACTTGACGTTTAAAGAATGTTCTTTTGTATAGACCTGCTTTCTGATTATCTGTTTGTGCTGCAGCAAGGATTGCCGCTGGTGCTCTTCCTCGAGGACTTCACATGTTGAATCTTTCAAAGAATAATATATCCACCATTGAGGGGTTACGTGAACTTACTCGACTTCGTGTGCTTGACCTGAGCTACAATCGGATAGTTAGAATCAGTCATGGTATGTAACACGATCAAGAGAATGGCTGTCCTAGTTCCCTTCTACTCTTTACCTGCCAATATTTTAATCCTCTAATTTACTTTCCTTCACTTGATTTACTGTAGGTTTGGCTTCTTGTTCCTCTCTTAAAGAGTTATACTTGGCTGGAAACAAGATAAGCGAGGTAGAGGGTCTTCATCGCCTCTTAAAGTTGACTGTGTTGGATCTGCGTTTCAACAAAATCTCGACTGCCAAATGTCTTGGCCAACTTGCGGCAAACTATAATTCCTTGCAAGCAATCAGCTTGGAAGGTAACCCAGCTCAGAAGAATGTTGGAGATGAACATCTTAAGAAATATTTGCAAGGCCTTCTCCCACATTTGGTTTACTATAACCGGCAGGCTATTAAAGTCAGCACACTGAAGGATGCTGCAGAACGATCAGTTCGGCTAGGCATCAGTGCAGATCGTGGCCTTAGATCAGAAAACAAAGCTACAAGGAAGAGTAATCATGGCAGTGCTACCCACCGGCCATCCTCTTCATCAACTCATGCCCATAGAGCCACAGCTTCCCCACGACATTCCAGAGGCAGGAATGTGCGCCTGCCTCCTAGTGGAACCAAAGCTACAAGCAATCAGCGAAACTTCATCGATCTTGGTAGCAAAATTCTGAACCTCAAATCGGAGCTTTCAATGCGAAGGACCCGAAGTGAGGGAAATCTGGGGCCTCTGTGAAATCAGTGTCTTGCTTTATTCCATCTTCTTGTTGTGCTCTTCAGTTTTGAGTTACGCTGCTCATTCATTCTGCAATAATCTGTCACTCGAGAAATTTGATGTGACCAGGCAAACAGTGGATTTGCAAAAAATGGACTTTTCTGTACTCTTCTGGTTTTAAGTTGCTTAGTTTTTTCCTTAGGTGTGAGAAGTTGGTTATGTTGTATTGGTCTTTTGGATGTTTCGTGTTCATAAATGGTGTCTTTTCTCGTTGGAAAAATAAAAGAGTAGCAAAATTGATGGATGGTGTCTTTTGTCGTTGGAAAAATAAAAGAGTAGCAAAATTGAAGAACGATTGAAGTTGTATTTTTTTTTTTTTTTTTTGGCCTCCTCTAAATTGAAATGCTTCAATGAATGATTGGGCATTATCAATTTGCCTTCCAATTATTGTTCTCCTGTAGAAGCTTTACGGATTATGGAGATCCAAATAATTAACTCAGTAGTCATTAATTTCCCCTAAGAAAGTATGAAATTGGTTTCTGATTACTGTTTGAGTTTTGATTACCTGTTGGAGGTGGCAATGATTGCTGACCAGAAAATGCGTCAAGAAAGGCAAATTGGGGTTTCAAGTATTTCAAAAGTATCGTCTTCAAAGAAGAAGAGGTCGGTGATCATCATGACAAAGGGAATGGCAAGAGCAATAAGAAAAATAAGGGTTGAAACTGAACTGATGAAGAGACGCAACAAAGATCATGATCATGTCTGGCCTAACAAGAGAAAACTTGAGAGCCAAGATAACGAAGAAGCTGGCTTTTTTGCATGTTGTGCTATTTCAGGCAAATACTTTTTTTTTTTTTTGAGAACATTTCAGGCAAATACTTGATTTTCTGTTACTATGCAAAATCCGATACGTGCTAATGTAGAATTTCTAGCGAAGCTAAGTAAAAAAAAACATAATAATGTGAAATCTTTACAAGGTCTGGTTGTTGGCCATGGAACCATTGCCTTAAACCCATTGGATTAGAGATGCTCATTCAATCTATATTATATACTACAAATCTACAATGTTACTTATGATTCCAAAACTATATTATTTAAATGCCCAATTCTGAGTTAAAATCGCCCCATTCAGACATATGACCCTTATGGCAAGCTTCAAAAGAAATACAATAATAGAATCTGAGTAATAGAAGTACTAAAGTTTTGGTATTACTGATATACGGCTAAAATCCAGTTAAAAAGGGTTGTAGGAGTAACAACAAGTCACAAAGAAATTCAACACTGTATGTACTTAGCATCATATACACAGGCATTACATCAACAGTCGATTTGTGAAAACTTAGCAATCAACAGGAGAGTGAACTAAAAATAACCAAGAGGCAGGCCTATTACTATCAACATCTATACAAAAGCATCCAAATCCATCACCACACAAGATTCTCAAAGCTTCTTTGCCATCACAGAGTCTTCACATTCTTGAATTCCATTTCATCCCTTTGCTGCAACATTAGGGCAGTGGCATGTCAGAAATCAAGACAATCATCCATGTCTGTTAGATCAAAACATAAGTACACGATTTGCAGAGGAGAATACTGCAAAAGGTTGCATAATAGGATAAAGCAAAATGTAAAACTAATTAAAGACCTGAAAACTGCAAATAATGCATTAAAAACTACATGAATGTTCTGTGTTTTACAATCAGAGCCACAAGCAAAATTTACATTTCTACTTCTATAGAAAAGCAATACAAGAGAGTAAAGAGAAAGAAATCACAAAACCGTCTCTAACGGAGCATTACCTGAATTAACTGGATTAGTAATCACTTGTCACTACTCTGAGACATATCAAGCATCTGCTACCAAGAAATATGAACCAATGAGAGACGTAATTTAATAGTAATACGCCTATTAATTAGAAAGATGTCAAACATAGGCCTTAGATATCTGCACCTATAAACACAAATGCAACACTAAAGACATGACGTACATTTCCCTGAATCAAAACTGGTAGATAAGGTAATTTGATTCTGAATTCTAAATGCATCTTTGAGAAGTGAGAACCCAACATAGCTAAATAATTTAAACCAGAAGCCCGGAGAGATAAAAAATTCGAACCTTTAGAGTGTGTTTGGGCATATGATGATGGATAGGATGGGATGATATTTGTCTATAGAAATAATCCACCTTATTGTTTATACACAAATATCATCTCATCCTACCCATCATCTTATGCACCAATCACACCCTTCATGTGAAGCAGCATATAGCACAAGGAACTGCTCCAATTTATAAAATAACTTTCACAACCATCTCTAATTCATAGGTCATTTCATCATCAGGACAAAAGCAACCATGTTCAGTCTCAACTCTCAAAGTTTATATCTATGCTTTCTTGTCTATTATTAATTACTAAAGGACCAGGTTATTACTAATTACTAAAAGACCAGGCTAATCCCTTGAATCAATACTTCCTTGTCTACTGTAACATCAATTTTGATTTTTCCGCATTCAATAACCTTAATCTGTGCTGCTACTTCCAACTTCCAAAGCTACCTCATGTTTCAGTTTAGCCATACGGTTTTAAGTTTTAACAGCATTTGAACATGTGAAAAAGCCATAAAGTACAGAAATTACTGTAAAAAGTTATTAGGAAATCTAATCAATACAGTTAATTATATGGAATATATATTAGAAAAAAATTGAGGAAAAAAACCCAAACCTCTGTGCTCCTCCTCCGCATCATGGAACTCAGGTTCTTCCTCCGGTACCGGCTGCAGCTCAACCTCTTCTGCAACAATCTTCTTTTTTGTCACCTTCTCAGCTCTTCCCTTTTCGGGCTCCTCATCATCCGGGAACCGAACAACCACCACCGGACAAATGCAGTGGTGGACGCAATAATCACTTACACTCCCAAGCCTTCCTTTGATACCCCTTCTCGAGGCGCCAAATCCTCTGCTCCCCATGATTACTGCGCTCAGCCCTAACCTCTCCACTTCCAGACACAACCTCTCTTTCATGTCATGGTCTTTCACTATGTGTATTTTAAATGGAATATGAGCATCCAACAACGGCTGCGCAAGAGAGTTTGTTTTTGTTGTCGTAAAAATGTCGAAATCGTTCTCGAGCTTCTGCTGCGACTCCTCGTCGGACTGCTCAGCAGTCATGGCAGTGGCATTTTCGTTATTGATAGTGGAGTTAGGGGTGATTTGGAGTTTGATAGAACCCCAATCAGCGCCGTAAAGGACGGAGGTTGGACGAACGTGGAGGAGTATAACGGCATCTCCAGGACGGAGGTAGTTATGAACAGCCCACCGGACTGCGTAAGCGCTCTCGTCGCTTAAGTCGACGGCGATGGCGATGCGACGCTGGGCACCGGCAGTTGGGGTGGCGTTGGTGGTCAACGGGACATGTGGTGATGAGGGTTGGATTCGAAGTGAAGCCAAGGGTGGAACCGGAAGGTCCAGTTCCGATTGATTCTGTTGCTGCGGATTCATTAGAACTTCAAGAAGATGGTATTGGAAACTGAAAATCTGTTGACCTTTGGCGACGAAAAAACCCGAGAACTCGCAAATCGATCTCTAAAAGTAACAACTGCTGCTGACACGGGTGCTGCTAATTGCGATTTCCGCCACTAATTAACATGTTATTGATACGCCAACCAGTTTTCTGAATTTTCTTTTTCTATTTTTTTTTTTCGATTTCTTACAGAGATTTTTCTGGGGTTGCTAAATACCGTCCTAGTTTTGCTAAATATCGCCCCACTTTTTACATTTTTGCCCTTTACATTTTACCCTTTTTACACTTTTACACTGAGCCTCCTAACTAGGACGGCTCAGCCACGGCGGAGCCTCCCCACTAGGGAGGCTCAACCACGGCGGAGCCTCCCCACTAAGGCGGCTTCACCATGGGCAGGCCGCCCCGGTGGCGAAGGCCTATTCATAGTGAAGCCGCCCCACTGCCCAATGGTGAAGCCGCCCAAGTGGGGTGGCCTGCTCATGTGAAGCCGCCCAAGTGGGGCGGCCTGCCCATGGTAAGCCGTCCTCTTGGGGCGGCACGGGTCATCAGTCTTAAAATTCGTCAAAAATTGCATTTTTCTGAAATCGTCATCAAAATACGGCACGTTATCGTTCATTTTTCTTAAATCGTCATCAAAATATAACACGCTAACGCTATTCTACGTTCGTGATAGTTTCAAGATTAGAAAATGAAGCAAAGGGCAAAAGCGTAAAAAAGCGTGAAAAATGGGGCGGTGAATAGCAAAAATGGGACGGTATTTAGCAATCCAGTTTTTCAAATTGAGACACTTTTATTTTCTTTGGATAATAAATTTTCAAATTGAGACACTTACACAAATTTTTTAGGCTTAAATGAATTTACACCCTGGAGTTTATACGGATTATCATTTTGTATTCTCTTTTTTATTTCTGGATTACTAAACACCGTCCCTTTTTACTAGCCACCGTCCCTCTTGGACTATTTTACCCTTTGCTTTATTTTCCATCAAATTTCAAACTTTTCAATTCTCTCAAATTCTCTCGACTTTCAAACTTTCAAACCCCAATCATTCAAAATCATTCAAATAAAACAACATTAAAACTCATGAACAAAGATTTTTCGGATTGAAAGTATGTTTTTTTTTTAAAAAAATAAAAAAATATCTATTTATCATTAATCAAAGATTAAAGTCCTCTTGCTAATATTGAGATACCCATACTCATTTAAACTAAATGAATTGTCCAATACTTAGTATTTCTTCTAATTTGTTGAAATTGTGTTTTGAGACCCTTATTTGAGCTTATTATGAAAGTTCGGGTCCTAAATTGAGATTATAGCCTTTTATTTTATTTTACAATTTACTTTACAAGCTTTTCTACGTATTGGGGAGACATGTGAAAGGGAGAAAAAGAAAGGCTTTATTAGGTGAAGAATCATAGGAAAAATATTAATTGACTTGGCCAACCAGTTAGTATAAATATCCCTCGATCATATATCCTCTGGAAGCACATATATGGTCAGCCACCTAACTATTAAAAACGCTTTATAAACTTCCAAAAAACCCATGTATCCGACAAGTTAGCAATCACTATCCTCCTAACTTCTACTAATAATAATTAAATTAAACTTACTATTAATTTTATGTACAAGACTCTCATTGAGTGTCACTTGACATTTGGTTTCTTTGACAATTGTTAATAGTTAATTTTCTAAATGTTTTGTTTATTATATTTATATTAATTTAGTTTGGAAAAATTAAAAGACATTCATCCCCTTTCCTATATAAAATAAATTAACAAATAATTATAAATTAATTTATTATGAATATACATGTATGTTGTGTATGTCCATGAATCTAATTAAAGCATGGATAAGATTGATAACTTGATTCATTCATACATATATACCTATGTGCTAAGTTCATCCCTTTATATTTATGGTGATGTATCTATATGCCTATAAATAGGCTACTTACTTTATTATGGAATAAAATGAATGAGAACAATTTCTCCCATTTTTCATATTTTCTTCTTCTCCATATTCTATTGTCTCTCTATTCTCTTGTCTTTTACATACTTCAATTTTACTCAATTGCTCTGTTTTGTTATCATTTCACAACAAAATTTGATTACTTAACTGAATTTTCTTAAAAGAATTTATAAAATAAAACAATCGCACGCGAAGCGCGGCCGGGAAATTCTAGTTTATATTATTTCTATGGTGTATCCTTTTCAATACTTTTTTTTTATTTGATACAAACCCCTCCTCCATAATTACATTAGGTCCTGTTCAATCCAAAGTTGTGTCAAACTTAATGGACATCAGTATTTTTTTTTGTTATTTAACATTATATTATAAGTTTATAACTTTGTATTAACATCATTCGGATTACCAAGTGAGAAAAGACATAAAATGACAAAAAAATGTTCAAACCGAATCTGCTCATCGATCCTCAAAAGGAGTTTTTAATAATATCCTTGGATATTTCAAATAATATGTAGTATATATATTATTTCTATGGTGTATCCTTTTCAATATTTTTTTTATTTGATACAAACCCCTTCCTCCATAATCACATTAGGTCCTGTTCAATCCAAAGTTATGTCAGACTTAATGGACATCAATAATTTTTTTTTTGTTATTTAATATTATATTATAAGTTTATAACTTTGTATTAACATCATTCGGATTAAAACCATCAAAAAATCAATGTAAATTACCTACTTCATTTTATCCCCATTTCATTTGTTCAACTTATGATGAGGTTGACCAATACATAATTTCTGGCCAAAAAAAAACATCAATACATAATTTCGTTAACTGTAGTGAGAAATCATCTTCAAAATGTCACTGTTTGTAATACTAATTGCAAGATTATGAATGTGATATAAGATCATGAAATGTTAGAGTTTAGGTAAAGTCAATATCGATCAAAGTTATTCGGATTGCAACAATAAAATTGCACACAAGTGCAGACAGATTAGAAATCTTGTCTTTGCAACCAATTATTGTACTTTTTTTTTGCTTAATACCCAAATTAGCCCCTTAACTATCCATTTTGGGACAAATTGGCCCCTTAACATTTTTTTTTGGGACGAATTGGCCCATTAACTTTTAAAAACCAGACAAATTAGCCCTTTTCTGACGGAGCGTTTAACGTTCAGAAGGTGAGGATGCGTCCGAATTCCGATTAAGGCGATTCAAGTGGCATTTGAAAGATCTCGACAAGAAGAATCAGATGGTCAGGGAGGTGAAAAAAAACAATCGAAAACTTTCATATATCGAGTCAAATTTAAAAGTTTGACTAGAAGGTGCGGTCTTATTCGGCGTTGGAACGGGCTGAATTTCCGATATGTCACTATTTGAAGGATGCTAGATCTACTGATTGTAGAGGTGAGAAAAAATAACAAAGAAAATGAGGTGAATAAAACCGACATCCCTTAGAGAGTGACATATCATAAATTTAAGCCGTTTCGATGCCAGTAGACCGACATTGCTTATTTTCTTTATTATCGTTTCTCATCTTCGCAACGACTAGATCTGACATTCCTCAGAGAGTGACATATTAGAAATTCAACCCGTTCCGACTCCAAATAAGACTGCACTTTCCAGTCAAAGTTTTAAATTTGACCCGAGATCTGAAATTTTTCGATTGCTTAGTTTTCTCACCTCCCTGACCATCATATTCTTCTCGTCAAGATCTTTCAAACACCGCTAGAATCATCTTAATCGGAAGTCAAACGCACCCTCACCTTCCGGACATTAAACGCTCCGTCAAAAAAGAGCTAATTTGTCTCGCTTTTAAAGGTTAATGGGTCAATTTGTCCCAAAAAAATTAAGGGGCCAATTTGTCCCAAAATGAATAGTTAAGGGACTAATTTGGGTATTAAGCCCTTTTTTTTTATGGACGTGGAACAAAACAAACTGTTGGGAAAATGCCAACTTTTGAGTGAAACCATTCAAGAAAAGGACCTAAAAATGTGAAAGGGCCGCCGGGGCCAAATATTAACTCTATAAGAGGGCTAAATAATCAATTCAGGATATAAGGTTTTGCCCTAAAATGCAATTTGGGATATAACGTTACAAAACAAGCAATTAAGGATATAACGTTACGAAAAACGAGCAATTAAGGATATAGCCCGTTAGAGCTCCGTTAAATGATGACATGGCATCCACGTGGCATCCACGTAATTTCTGACAATACACGTGTCATCTACGTGGATGCCACGTGGATGACACGTCATCAATTAACGGAGCCCTAACTGATTATATCCTTAATTGCTTGAAATCGAAAACGTTATATCCTTAATTGCTCGAAATCAAAAACGTTATATTCTTAATTGCTTGTTTTGTAACGTTATATCCTTAATTGCTTGCGGCAGCAAACGTTATATCCTAAATTGAGTATTTGACACATATATACTATATATTATTTTTAACTACCATGGAAATTACTAAAAGGCCAAATTGAGGATTAATGTGGTGCCACCTTTTGGCTATTTTTGGTCTTTTCTCACTTTTCAGATGACTAAAAAGCCCCTCTATGAGTTTCCCTCATTCCTTTTCCTTCTACCCTTTTTTGTAATTATACATTTCTCTTCCTTAATTGTTTTTAATTAATGTTTAAGACTTTTAATTAATTGCTTCTAAACCTTAAACCCTTAATTACTTTTAATTAATGTTTCTCTTGCTGTTTTCTTTTTTCCTCTCACCAACTCAGTTGCTGCTTCCTTTCAACTCCTCGGTGCTGATCAATCTTCAGGTTTGCCAAAAATCAAACCTTTCCATCATTCCCCTCTGTTTTCACCTTCATATCTCTTTCCTCTTTCTTCTCCGTCTCCATCCTTTCAACATGAACCATTCAATATTTTTCCCCTTCTGAATTAAAACCACCATTTGTTCAATGTGAGTATTATTATCCAGTTAACAACATATTTTATTACCTTTTTGCACTTCCTATTAGTTACAAATAAAAACATGTTCTTGACCTTCTTAATTTTGCATGTCTAAAAAGTTAGCTTACAAAGATTTATTCCAGAGATATAATTAAAACTAATCCATTTAAATTGCATTTTTGCTGCAACCTTATATAATTCAATCAATTAATCAATCAAGCACCACTCTAGAACAAAAAAAAAAATGTTCTTGGCCCTTATATAATTGATTATATTAATATCCTTATTCAATCAGTTAATCAAGCACAACTCTAAAATAAAGAACGCCCGTAGCGCCAGCGCGGGCTAATATAACTTGTTCTTAATTAAAAGCAACCCATAATAATAATAATAATAATAATAATAATAATAATCCTAATTTCATAACTTTATTTATTGATATGAATAAAATCTCAAAATTTAAAGATACGAACAAATCAAATAGACATCTCCATTACTGAATTCCTATTATTGAAATTCACTCACACGAACAATAATTTTAAACATATTTAATTAAATCTAATCTATTTATTATTTTATTTTTACCATTTTACTATTTTAATTGCAAAACTTAGATTAGATATATTGGAACATTTTAAATATATTTTTTAAATGATATTGTTTAAACTTTTATAGTTTTATTCTGCTAAAAACTCTATTTTTATTTAATTAAATTCAATATTTTATAAATAATTTTTTTTACCATTTCAATTTTAAAAAATTGGAGATATTTTGGTAGGTCTGGACCCAACCCAATTATAATATAAACTAATAAAATATTATTATCGTTACTTTAAAGTTTAAAAGTTAAAATTAGTTACATAATCATTAAATAAACATATTTTTAATAACTAATTAAGTTAATTATTAATTATATTCAATATGGTGTACAACGCATGTGGAGGTGAAGATTAGCATATCATTAAAAGAGAATAACTAAATATAATTTTAAAGTAAAATAAATATACATAATTATAAATAATATTCAAATTTAATATTTATGTAATAAATAAATTTACATAAGTAATTTCTTATATTAATTTTTAACAATTATTAATAACCATTAACTATTAGGATTATTGTATTAAACCCAACTTTATCTCTATCACCATTAGAGGGACAAAAAAAATGTATATATTCTAAGGATACATTTTGCTACTAAGCAATGCCTTATATCTGATGCCAAAAGATAAAAAAAAAAAAGCAAGGCGTTATATACAATAAAAAGTGATTTAAATAAAATATTTTTTTTAAAAAAATTACTCTTATGAATATTATGTTATAGATGATAAGCAAGCAATTTAGGATGTATAACGTTTTCTACGGCAAGCAATTAAGGATATAACGTTACAAAACAAGCAATTAAGGATATAACATTTTTGATTTCGAGCAATTAAGGATATAACGTTTTCGATTTCAAGTAATTAAGGATATAATCAGTTAGGGCTCCGTTAATTGATGACGTGGCATCCACGTAGATGACACGTGTATTGTCAGAAATTACGTGGATGCCACGTGGATGCCATATCATCATTTAACGGAGCTCTAACGGGCTATATCCTTAATTGCTCGATTTTCGTAACGTTATATCCTTAATGCTTGTTTTGTAACATTATATCCCAAATTGCATTTTGAGGCAAACCTTATATCCTGAATTGATTATTTAGCCCTTTTAAAGGGCTGGGAATCTTTCCAGTTAATGTCTCGTGTCAAGAATTTACTTTATTAATCACCGCAGGGTAGAAAGAACAATGGTTAGGTTTGATCTTTCTTGGTGCCTTCGCATTGCCTCTCCTGGTGTGCCAAATCATACCGTTATGATGCAACAATTCACGGAAAAAGCTAATTGTTTGC
>AWWV01009674.1:0-96797 GCA_001974805.1 Corchorus capsularis | reverse complement strand
TCGATTTTCGTAACGTTATATCCTTAATTGCTTGTTTTGTAACGTTATATCCCAAATTGCATTTTGAGGCAAAACCTTATATCCTGAATTGATTATTTAGCCCTATAAGAGTGACCGGAGTGAGTAATGGTTAAAACCTTTGATGTTCGAAGACGGAGACATGAACGACTTTTTGAGGGACATATGGGGCAGAATACACAAGGAAGGAAGGAGGGAAGGGGCCTCATATTTATCAAGGTATTAATCAATCATAAGCTGGAAAAAGCTGTAACTTAAATGTATTTCCTCTGTCCATATCATTGAGGACATACCTGTTTTAAAATTTGGATTTAGTCCTAGCTACTTTTCTTTTCGTGATCTTGAGGGCTTTTGACATTTGTCATAAATTGTTTGTTTTCATTATGCTTTGTTTTATATATGCTTGTTACTTGAAAATTAAATATGGCAAATACGTCCCTCAAAAAATAAAAATAAAAATAAAAAAAATGGCAAATACGACAACTATATATGCTAATGCATAATCTTTTTCTTATAGATATAGACATAAACGACTAAATGGATGGATGGGATTTTAATGGAAGCTATGAATCTGCAAAGGTAATTGCATCTTTTTATTTCTTTTTCTTTTTTAGTATAAAAGGGTAATTGCATCTTGTTGACAGTTATGGTAGTTACAAACTATTGAACTTGCTGATGCAGCAATGTGCTTGGATTTTCTGGAGCTGCTATCTTGAAGAACAAATCATTTTGGAAAGCTTCATGCAAGGGAAATCCGCAAGGAGCTCAATTTGAAGATGTTGGCATTAGTCATGTTAAGTTTGCTTTTATGTTTAATCATGATCTAGCTATAACTTGTATTTCTAGCTGTTTTAAGCTTATTTATAACAGGCTCTGTTTTGATTGGTTAACTTAGTTGCAAAACCTTGTATAAATTCAGCTTTGATCTCAATGAAATTAATCCATCAATTTCTCAAAGTTTTCATACTTTTCCTGCTTCTGTTCTATTGAATCTTTAACGAAGCCGAAAACCATTCCCTTGTTGCTTTGATCGCCAACTTCAGCTTTAAACCCCTTGTTTTTCAATCTGACCTAGAGTTAGCCTTAATTAGTTAATCTTTCTGTTTTTAGTTGTCCAAGCAATTTCAAACCAACACATCTTTTAAGTTTTAAATATTAACTGAATTAGTAGTTTAGGACTTGGGACCGCTAGTTTAAATCGATTGATTGATCATTAATGAGTTCCAACCCAATAAACTATAAACAACTTAAGATATAGATAAATTCCATCGGTCCGTAATATTTTTCAGTCCCACTTTAGTCTATTCTATAATATTTTTGTTCAACCTATTCTATAAATTATTTTTTTTGAATCTTTGTTAATCCGACATTTGGATAAAAAATAATATGATATTAAATAAACTGTCAATCGAAATCACAAAATTTCAAAAGCATTTTTTAAAATTGAAATATAAAAATTAGCTTTTAAGTCTTTTATGAAAGTTGCACATCATAAAATTACTTTTTAATAGACACTTGAATTACCTTAATTGGAAAATAGAACAAAGAAAATAAAACAAATGAATTGTTAAATCGAGTAAGATAGAATTTGTAAAATACTAAGTAACATAAAATAGAAAAGTATGAGGGTGATTTGATAACTGATTCAAATAAGAAAATATTTGTTAATGGAAATCTTGAAATATAAAAATTCCCTTTTAAACCCTTCATGAAACTCGTAGATCAAATTAACTTTCGAGTTCTTCATGAAAGTCGTAGATTATACAATAACCATATAAAAATTATATGATATTAAATAGACCAACAATCGAAACGATCAAATTTAGGAAGCATTTTTTTGGATTGAAACATAAAAATTTGCTTTTGAGTCCTTCATGAAAGTTGTAAATCATGAAATTACCTTTTAATAGACACATGAATCAACTTAATTGGACAAATAGAACAAAGAATAAAAAAAATAAAGGTTAAATATTAGATTAAGATAGAATTTGTAAAGAAATAAGTAGTATAAAGCAGAAAAATATGAGGGTCATTTGATAAATAATCCAAATAAGAAAATGTTTGTTAATGGAGATCTTGAAACATAAAAATTCCCTTTTAAACCCTTCACGAAACTTGTAGATCAAATTCGGCTTTCGGGTCCTTCATGAAAGTCGTAAATCATGCAATAACCTTTTAACCGACACTTCAATAACTTCAATTGGACATATGGACAAAAAATTATATGATATTAAATTAACTGGCAATCAAAACCAGAAAATTTCGAAAGCATTTTTTAGAATCAAAACATTAAAATTGACTTTTAAGTTCTAAATGAAAATTGTAGATTATGAAATTACCTTTTAATAGACACTTGAATCACCTTATTCAGACAAATAGAAAAAAATACAAAAATAAAAGCCAACGCGTTAAATCGTCCAACCTATAATTGTAAAGGACAAAATAACATAAAATTATACGATATTAAATTAACCGGCAATCAAAACCAGAAAATTTCGAAAGCATTTTTTAGAATCAAAACATTAAAATTGACTTTTAAGTTCTAAATGAAAATTGTAGATTATGAAATTATCTTTTAATAGACACTTGAATCACCTTATTCAGACAAATAGAAAAAAATACAAAAATAAAAGCCAACGCGTTAAATCGTCCAACCTATAAATGTAAAGGACTAAATAACATAAAGTATAAAAGTATGAGGATCATTAGATAAATAATCCAACAAAAAATATTAGTTTATGGAGAATGAGACTCATAAATAGTAACTTTTTCACAAAGTTCCCAAAATATCCTCAATCATTAACCCAAATAACGAAAAAACTGAGCATGAAAGTACCAAAATACCCCTCCTCATTTGTTCTTCAAGTCATGAGAAGGGAGGGTTGGATTGATTTTTTGGTATTTTCGTATCCTCCTATTATTGTTTTTTAATTTTTTATTTATAATTATTACATTTGAGTTCTTAACTTTTTAAAGTGATTTTTGTCCTTTTATCATCTTCTACTGTTCTACTAATTATAATTGAAAATATTTTCATGCGGATGTAAACAATTATTGAGTACTATACAAATCCAGCTTCAACTCGTACATTTTCTACAACCTATACCAAAACTCATTATCTCTCAAACTCTCACTTTCATACAGCGATGACTACTAATTTGACGATCAGAGAGGGTCCTCTCAGGTCATACTCCAATGTCCTTAGTAGACCATCTCGGAGTTCTCTCATTTTTAAGTTGGGTCACAACACGATTTGGTATCAACAACAAATCGGGATGAAAATATTTTTAAGACTTTGGATTAAAATGAAACTATTACAAGGTTAGAACTAAAGTGGTACCAATTCCAATTATTGGCCACGTTCAAGTAGCAACTAGCAATTGAGTCAATACCAACCAGTTGACCGGTTCAACCACATTGGATAATCGTTTCGTTTGTTCATGAATTACAAAATATTTCTTGCATTTATTTTCAAGGTTGTCTATGTATATTTTGTCGGCTTCACACTTATCATGTCGATTGTTGATTTATCAAAGTCATAGTCTAATAAAACAGTTGAAAAAGAAGAGGCTATCATGTCAATCTATCGTTGTATAATAGATAGATTTGCACACTACTACTGTAAGTGTTAAAGGCCATTAATCATGGTTTTGATGCCCCAAATTGCAGGGCATTTGATTCGTGTGTTCAATGTATGCATGAGACATAACTCGTACGTATTTTAAACTGTTTATTAATGACTACGATTGTTGACCGACCATGACAAGACAATATTAAATTATCTCATCCCCACCTTAGATTCTTGATTTACACATTTTTTAGTTGGTTGTCTATGCTTTGCTGCGTGGCAATGGAATCCTTTTTCCAGTGTTATTGTTGCACCAAAAATCTCTTGTGCGCTTAGAAAGGTTTTTGTGCGAAATCTTTTTAAGAAAAGAGTGAAAGAGAGGCGTGTCAGTTATTTTTGTAGAAAAAAAAATAACAAAATGCTTTTGCAGAAACTTAAAAATAAGAAATCAAGCTTGTAAGAGCGAAAAAGATCAGACGAATTGTAGGGTTTTGGTTTAAAGTCACAGAAAACTATTTAAATCATTAAATCTATATATTGGGTAATTCTATTGGAGTTGGTTGCAAAACCAACAAGCAAGTTATGTTAAAATGGTCAAATGATCTTTCTATATAGATTAGATTAGATAAGTTTTATCTTATATGTTCTAATGAGAGAATAACACATTTTGCTTGAGTGTCAAGTTTATGTGGTTGAGTAACTTTTGTGTTGTCAAATTAAGACTAGTTCCTTAATTGACTTTAGTTTGAAATTATGTATATAAATACATGTTATGCTTAATGAGAAATTGTGTTCTTTTGTCCCAATTTGAGTTACTTTTATTCTCCTTTTAGTTTCTATTTTAGGCTCTTGTTATAAGGCTAAAGTTTCTTTGTATGAAAATGTTTTAAATCCTCCAATTGGTATCAGAGCTGCCATGATCTTAAGGGGCATATACCGTTTTTATGTGAGAGAACAAGAGAGAATTAGAGAGGCCAAAGTTCATCAAATTTGAGTCTTTAACCTTGCAAGTGTTCAAATTGAGTTTAAAGCCAATTTAGAAGTACCATTTAAGTTCTCTGGTGAGAACTATCATATTTGGAGTAGGAAGGTGCTAGCTGCGGAGCTTTGGGACACCATCACTGCTGCAGCAGTGACGTTGAAGCTCAAGTAGCTATAGAGTTGCAAGGTTATGTTGATTGTGATTGGGGTGGTTCGATTGATACCTCAAGAACATTAGTTATTAAAGAACAACTTGCAGAAGTGTCGCAACGTCCAGGTCCGGGTCCGGGGGTCCGTACCCTACCGCTGAACGACTTAATTCGAGGTACGAGAGTCGCCACTAATCTTTTTTAACCTAGGTGTGATTAGCCACCTATCAGATTATTAAGCCTAATGTTAACCCAAGCTTGGCGAAGGTAACACTAAACCTAATAAACGGTCTTCTAACCAGAGTCTTAAAGGTTCGGGAGTCGGGTACGCGTGGGGAAGGATTAGCACCCCACGACGCCCGTCAAAAGACGGCACTGACTAGTTTGGAATTGATTGTGGGTTTCTATTACTGGTTGTCTCTATCTTTAAGTATTTTCATGCCCTTTAGAAATTTTATTAATCTTTGGAAGTAAGCAAATAAACAAGCGAAAATAGGTTTTGGATTTTGAAATAGGAATGTTGGGGACTCCCCCGTTTATTATTTGTTCTCTTTTTGGACTCCTCATGATGAAGATTTTCTTTAAAACTTACCGTTAAAACGACTCTATTTGAAAAATGATGTTTGAATGTTTTGAAAAGACTTAAATTGAACACTTTGAAAACTTGATGGGAACTTTTGAATACTTTGAAATCTTGAAATAAAATTTTGTTTTGAATTTTGAATTTTTGAAAACCTTTTATTTAATTGTGAAAGACTCAAATTTTTTTTTTTTTTTTTAATCTTGGAAAACTAAAAGAGAACAATTTTCAAGCACAAACTCTTTTTAATTTTTAAGAAAATGGTTTTATTCTATTTTCTTTTTTCGATTTTTCCTCTTTGGATTTTCTTTAACTATTAATTGAAAATTTACTAAGTCTGACCCTAGATGCATGAATGCAAATGATGCATGAAATTCCAATTTGATTTTAATTTACCCATCAGTTATACGAGGAACACCTTTGGCCGCCTCCCAATAAATGGTAAACGACCTCCGGAAATTTCCAAGCCTCCGGGATAAGGCAAGCAAACTCAGACACGCATGAATGAGCCGCCCGCCTTTCCTATCACAGAATCACTTGAATTTGAATCTCATGAGCATGGTAATAACAACATAAATATGGAATTGAAATATGAATGCAAAAAGCTATTCCTAAGTTCTAAATTTTATTAATTTAAAAGTTAAACTCTACATAAAACCTCAAGCCCAAACTATATATGTAAACTCATGTCATGAATAAAGCCAAATGATAAGCAAACAAGGCCCAAATAGAGAAATATATATACCCAGAAGGAAATAGTACTCAACCTAACTTAGATGTAAAGCCCAACAGCCCAATAAGTAATAAAAGATAAGACCCAAAACCGATTGGAACCCAAATAAAGAAAAAGGGCTTAACATAGAGAGAGAAAAAAAGTACACTTATATATTAAAAAGGGCCCAAACATAAACTATAAGTCCAAGTCCAAGTTCTATTTACTAATTACCAAAATGCAATTTTTAATTCCCAAATAATTACTAAATACTAAAGATAGATTTCCAAATTCTAAATAGCTAATTCGTCTTCAAAATTACTGACTTATTCCCTTTCTAAATTAAAAGCCAAATTTTAAATTCTAGATTTTACCCATAACTTAAAAGTTAACTTAATTTTCTAAGTGGCCTTACGTAATGTCTAAATTCCTAAGCAATAACGTTTGTACATTTCTTTAAGGATTAAATTACTTTGAAAGCTAAATTATCCTAAATTTAAACTGAAAATTACTAAATTAAATTTTTTAAAAAAAAAGAAAAGAAATTCCTAAGGTCAAATTCTTAACTAACTGGGGCTTATTGGCATAAAAAGGGAAAGTATTAGTGCGGTTTGAGTTTGGCAATTGAAAGGGACCTACTTAAACAAGGTGGAAACATTGCATGCTAATTAAATAAATACCAAAGAGTAGTCATATATATATATATATATATATATATATATATATCAACTAAACAGAAGTTAGGGTTTAAAAATCAAAGCTTTACCTTCTCTCACTTCTCTATACCACCGTCACCACCACCCTGAGCCGCCGCTGCCACCAATCCGATGAGCTCCGATGGGTCCGAAAGTTTGCAGGCAAACTCGTTTCTCCTCCCTCGTACCGGATCTGTGATTAGTTTCTTCAAAATCCTTCGGCAACCTCGTGAATCAAACAAAATCCAAACCGAACTTCGAGTCCTCTGATCTGAAAATCTAACCGTGGGATGAAGCCGTATTTGAGATAAGTTTCTCTCCTCTCTTGCTACTCTCTGTTGACTGAATGGTATTTAGATCCAACCCCTTTAACTATGAAAACCCAAATATCAAGTCTAAGAACCCTAATATTCCTGCTTTTCTCGATTTTTGAAGGAAAAGACTGAAACAAAGGCTTGAGCAGGAGGTGAAGGATTGAACGAGAAGAAACTAAGCTAAAAGCAAAGGTAAAGTTTTTTTTATATATTTACGTTTAACTATATGAAAAGATGAATTTTTTTGTATTTCCTGGTATTGTTTCTACTGGAACTGGGAAAATGAACTCTCGTTTTTTGGATTTTTGATAAACTGTTAATACTACCTAAAAGAAAAGAAAAAAAATGAAAAAATCTTTTTTTTGATGCTTTTGGTTAATGTAAGTGCTAACTAAGGAAGAAAAGAAACTATATTTTTTTGGGTTTCTGTTGTGATGAATTGAAATAATTCTGCTCTTTTCTCTGAAGAAAACCAACTGGCTATTTTTTTTGCTTCTTGAAAACTGTCTGCTAGGGTTTTTTTTCTTGAAAACTGTGTCCCCCCTTTTTTAATTTGGAAAACTATGTATTTATAGAGGCATGGAATTTAATCTCAGCCGTGCATTGCAGCCTCAATCTCACGGTTCCAAATTTTTACCCTCTCTGTGAATTTCCTGTCTTTTGCTAAATTTAATCTCTCTGTCTTTATGCGCAGGTGGCAAGGACAACTTCTCTTTCCGCAGGTAAATTTTTCTCTCCATTTTGTTTGCATTTTCCTTGATTTGCTGAGTTGGCAGTGACCATGTACTAGTGCAAGACTGGATGAAATCATGCAAGGAGTGAGGGGATATTGTGTGTGCCTGTTCATTTGTCTAGGATGGTGGTAGAGGAAGAATTGTGAGGGTGAGAGGCTTTATTTTGTCCATTTGTATGTACTGTCAAAATGAAGTAATGAGTTTTGGTGTAGAGTCGTATGAGCTTGGGGAAATATTTGTCATGTGTATTCCGTAGGACAGCCTGATGATGGTATCTTGGATCTTGGCTGCCACATTCGCAATTGCCTAAGCATCAAACTTCTCTTAATGCCCATCATATGCCCTTTTGTCTATTTAACTCTGACCTTCTTGCTCCTAATTTGCAACTTGCTAGAGAGCTTTAGGGTAATGAACTCGAAACCGAAGAGGAAACGAGAGGGGATTAGTCGCACGGTGCCAATTTCTATCTCGTAATTACCTGACACTTTATTTCCCTTTTGACAAACATTCAAAATGAAATGTAATTATATCAAAAAAAAATGAAATGTAATTGCTTTTTTGAAATGCGTAAATTCTGATATTTTGATGCAAATCCCTTGGCCCCCACTTTTCTAATCTAGCACTTGGTGATTCTATTGAAGGCAAATGTGGTATATAGAAAACATTTCCACAATTAGGAAACCATAGGTTTGTGGCGGCAAGATGGCATAAAGAGATGAGAATTTATTTAAGGCTTTTTTTTAATTAGTAAATGTAACATGGACCAATTTTGGTGTTGCATTTATCTCTTTCAATTGGCTTGGATTAAATAATGGCAAAAGCCCAAAGACCCAATTCCGCTAAAGTCCAAGGACACTAATAACACTCCAACTCAATTAAAGTTCAAAGTCCAAAATGATAGTAAGACAAGAATAAAAGTCCAAAATTAAAACAAATAATTAACAAGAGGGTTTGACACAATTTAACAAATGTAGTTCCATATTAAGAAACATGCCAAAAGATGCAACACAAAAATCTACGAAATTGACCAAAATGCCCCACTAATGCAAAGTTAAGAGACAATTCGAGCCAATTTAAAGGATACCGGCGAGAAATGGGTGTCTACAAGAAGTTTTAACTAAGCCTCTTGCTAAGGCTAGGTTTTAGAATTTGATAGAAGTTAGACGTCTGTAATTTTGTAAACTTCAGTTTCAGATGTAATTTTCCCTCGAATAATGGCCTGCAGCTCTCCGAAACAAGCTTGGGAAATCTTGAGAAATGAGTTTGCAGGAAATGATAAAACCGAAAGGCAAACTCTGGTGAACTTGAGGAGGGAATTGAGAATTTGTAGATGGGGAAGATTGAAGCTGTGAGAGCATATGCACACAGGAGAAAATCATCAGCAAAGTTAGGAGTTTGTAGTTTTGCAATTAAGGGGGAGATTGTTGGAGTTGGTTGCAAAACCAACAAGCAAGTTTGTGTTAAAGTGGTCAAATGATCTTATCTATATAGATTAGATTAGATAAATTTTATGTTATGTGTTCCAATTTGAGAGTAGCACATTTTGCTTTGGTGTCAAGTTTATGTGGTTGAGTAACTTTTGTGTTGTCAAATTAAGGCTAGTTTCTTATTTGACTTTAGTTTGAAATTATGTGTATCAATACATGTTATGCTTAATAAGAAATTATGTTCTTTTGCCCCAATTTGAGTTTCTCTTGATTCTCTTTCTAGTTTCTATTTTAGCCTCTTGTTATAAGGCTGAAGTTTCTTTGTATGAGGATGTTTTAAATCCTTCAAATTCTTTTAAGAGTAAAGTGAGAGATGGTGATGAACATAAATATTGAAGAAAGAGTAGAATTTCACTAGGTTGTAATAATAAGATTACAACTTGAAAATAAGAACAAGGGTGATGAAAGCAAAAGACAAGATTGAAATTGAAAGACAAGAAAAGGAAATCGAAACAAACAAAAGGAAGTGAGTCAGCAGCTAAATAATGAGAGGATAAAATTGGACAAAAGAAAAAATTAAGGTACCGTAAGATAAAAAATACAATCTAGTATCTACGATGAAAATGAAATCTTAAGGGTTTTAAATAGAACATTTTCAGTAGGTTTTTGGGAGGACAATCTTGGGAGAGAGGTAGCGGTTTTGAGGGTTTTAGTTTCTTAAAAGTTTAGGGTTCTAGTGCGGGAGGGTTTCTTAGTTTCTGTTGGCAGTAAAGAATAGACAAAAAAAAGAGAGGTGGCATTTACTCTTAATCTTACTAGCTGTTCATAGTAATTTGGGAACAAAAAATATACAAAAAGACAGAAAGAGAAACAAAGAGTTGAGGAGGAAAGTTCACCCAAGTAGACATCTGAATCCATTTTCAATTTCCGTTTTGATTCTCCTTCCTTTGTTCCTTTTTTGGGTTAGGGTTCATAGTTGGTTTCATGGGGAATCATTCGAATGTGAGGTCATCTGTTGAAATTGTTTGAGGGTTTTGAGAGTATAGAGAAAGGGGATCAATTTACAGTCGGAATCGGGGCCGCCGAGAATTAGAGCTTTTGGCGACGGGTTAAGTTAGGTTTCGGGTTCCTATAATTGTGGGTTTGAGAAAAGGGAAAGGAAGGTATTTTCTAGTGTTTGGGATGGTTGTCGTTAGGGCTTCCGCCTCTGGTTCGCGGTGGCATTGCGTCTGAGTATAGAGAGAGAGAGAAGGGTTGAGTCGGAGAGAGAGAAAAGACTCAGAAGAAAGAAAGATTGAGAAGGAGAAAAGTCTATCTGATGTCGAGGAGGCAGTGGCGCTGGTTAGGGAGGGCCATTTGGAGGAGTTTTATGGTGGTACAAGGCGGCGACGGTTACTGGTAGAGAGAGAGAGGAAAGTGTAGTGAGAGAAACTAGGGTTTCAGAAGTAAAAAGAAAAGGAAGAAGAAGAAGAAGAAAAAGACAAGGAAAAGAATGGGACGGGCTGCCAAAACGGCACCGTTTGGCCTAACTTCAGAAGGAAAGGTTCTTTTCCCTTTCATATCAGTCCTTAAATACTTGTAATTTAGTTTGATTTAATCCTTTCTTTAATTAATTAGTTCTCATAAATCATTACAATTTTTGGCGTGTTCAGTTAGATCCCTGACCATTTACGCTTTGGTCTAATGAGCCTGAATTTAATCCAAATTAGGGTTTAGCTAACTTTATAGGCTTTAATTTAATATAACTTAGTAATTATCTTTTATAGTTTATTAGAATTAATCTATAATGGGTTAGATTAGAATTAAATCTCTAGAAATCAGATTAATTAGAAATAAATTAGGCTTAGTCACTTAAATTTCATTTGCATTCATCTTTATTTTGATAAATTGTCGCAAACTGCTATGTCATGAGACTTAAATAAAATTGATTCCTTTGGGCTCGAAATTTCCAGGAAGGGCACTTCCCAGAGTGCGGGTTTGGGTCCGGAAGGGTTTCTCGTATAATCATCTGGTAAGACCAAATCAAATTGAAATTTCCTGCATCATTTGCAACTACCATCATCATTTAAGATTAAAAAACTTGATCAGTTAATGGAATGATTAATTGGGGCTTGGACAATCTTTGTCGGTCTTAATTCATTTTTCCGAGGTTTGGAATATCTGGATGGGGGTCTTAGCCAATATGAGTGGCGGGTGCCTGGAAGGTGTTCCTCTTATAATTATTTGGTAAAAATTTGCATTTAACCGAAAAACATGCATCACGTGCATTCATGCATCTAGGGTTTAGATTTAATAATTTTCAATTAATTGTTAAGGAAAATCTTAAAAAGAGAAGAAGAAGAAGTTAGAAAGTGGTATCAGTCAAAAAGGTCAAAAAGTAAAATGGTAATCAGTAAAAAGTAATGGTAATCGGTAATAATCAGTAAAGAGTAAAATGGTAATCAATAAATTGGTAATGGTAATCAATAAAGTAAAAGGGTAATCAGTAATTCAAGTTCAAATAGTAGAATGGTAATTAGTAATTCAAAGAGTAGAATGGTAATTAGTAATTCAAAGAGTAAAATAGTAATCAATAATGAGTAAAATAGTAATCAGTAAAGAGTAAAATGGTAATCAGTAAAGAGCAAAATGGTAATCAATAAAGAGCAAAATGGTAATCAGTAAAGAGTAAAATGGTAAAGAGGAAAGAGTAATCAGTAAAGAGTAAAATAGTAATCAGTAAAGAGTAAAATGGTAAAGAGTAAAAAAAAAATAGTAATCAGTAAAAAAGAGTAAGAAAAGGGTAACCTGTAATTTAATTTAAAAAAGAGTAATAAAAAAAGAGTAAGAATCAGTAAAACAGAGTAGAAAATGGTATCAGTAAAAAAAAGTAAGAAAAGGGTAATCAATAAAAAAGAGTAAGAAAAGGATAATCAATAAAAAAGAGTAAGAAAAGGATAATCAGTAGAAAATGGTAATCGGTAAAGAAGAGTAAAAAATGGCAATCAGTAAAAAAGAGTAAAAAAGGGGTAAGTAGTAATTCAGTAAAAAAGGAGTAGGAAAAGGGTAATCAGTAATTTAGAGTAGAAAATGGTAATCAGTAAAAAGAGTAGAAAAGAGTAATCATTATTTAAGTTTAAAAAGGGTAGAAAATGGTAACCAATAAAAAAAAGTAAAGTAAAAAATGGTAATCAGTAAAAAAGGGAGTAAGAAAAGGGGCAATCAGTAATTAAGTTGAAAAGAGTAAAATGGTAATGAGTAATTAAATTATAAAAAAAGTAAACTAGTAATTGGCTTAATTCAGAGTGATTAAGTTAAGAAGTCAAAGATAATCAATAAAAATTGGCTTAATTCAAAGTGAATAAGGTAAAGCAATGAGTTAGCTCAATCAAGGGTTAGCACATTAAGTCAGAAAATAATGGAGTTCAAGTTAAGAGAACAGCTAGGCTCAACAAGGGGATGAATCAAGGTCAACTCACAAAAGTTAAGTCAAAGACAGTAAATTGCATAAGGACCTGAAACTATTTAAGCTTTAAGAATAACAAACAACTAATGATAGAAACCCACAGTTAGTTCTAAGCTAGTCAGTGCCGTCTTTTGACGGGCGTCGTGGGGGTGCTAATCCTTTCCACGCGTACCCGACTCCCTGTCGCAACGTCCGGGTCCGGGAGGTACCGAACCCTACCGTTTAACGACTTAAAGAACTAAAACTATAAAACCAAGGGAGTCGCCACTAATCTTTTTTAACCTAGGTGTGATTAGCCACCTATCAGATTATTAAGCCTAATGTTAAGCTTAACTTGGCGAAGGTAACACTAAACCTAATAAACGGTCTACTAACCAGAGTCCTAAGGGTTCAGGAGTCGGGTACACGTGGGGAAGGATTAGCACCCCACGACGCTCGTCAAAAGACGGCACTGACTAGTCTAGACTTAACTATGGGTTTCCAAGTTCGGTTGTTTTCTATCTTTGAATATATTCATGCCTATTTGACTCTTTTACACTAACTAAATTACTAACTAACATACTCTTCTCTCAGTATTGTCTATTTTGCTACTTTTGTCATTTTTACTCTTTTCTTACTCTTTTTACTAATTACTCTTTCCTTGCTCTCTTTTATTGATTACCACTTTTTACTTTTTTCTTATACTGACCACCATTTTACTATCTGAATTACTGATCACCTTTCACTCTTTACAGATTACTATCTTACTCTTTCTAATAACCATTTTTGCTCTTACTGATTACCATTTTACCTTTTATTGATTACTTTTTACTATTTTACTCTTTACTGATTACCATTTTACTTTTTACTGATTTTTACTCTTTACCGATTTACTGATTACTTCTTTTACTCTTACTCTTAATTACCATTTTACTGATTACTTCTTTTACTTTGACTCTTACTTATCAATTTACTGATTAATTTTTTTACTTTCACTTTTAGTTACCAATTTACCGATTACCCCTTTTACTTTTACTCTTAATTACCAAGTTACTGCTTACTTTTTGTACTTTCACCCCATTCTTCTGACTTCTTCTTTTACTTTTACTCCATTTTACTGATTACTTCTTTTACTCTTACTCTATTCTACTGATTACCCTTTTTTACTTTTACTCAATTCTGTTGATTACTTATTTTACTTTTACTCCATTTACTGATTACCTCTTTTACTTTTACTCCATTCTACTGATTATTACTTTTACTTTTACTCCATTTTACTGATTACTTCCTCTTACTTTTACTCCATTTACTGATTACTTCCTCTGACTTTTGCTCCATTCTACTGATTACTTCCTTTACTCTTGCCATTTTCTGATTACTTCTTTTTACTTTATAGTTTAATTACTCTGAATTAAACTAATATGCTATTACTCCTCCTTTTATTCTTTACCTTAATTGATCACTGACTATCGTTTTGAGATATGGATGCATATGATGCATGAATACAAGTTTAAAAAAAAAAAGTGTTTACCGTGTAATTATACGAGAAACACTATTTGAGGACCTTCCACTTGATTGGTAAGACCCACATTTAGATGTTTCAAGCCTAGGAAACTCGGGTTGAAACAGACAACATTGTCTACGTTCCAACCGCTTATTCCATCCTTGGAATCATATTATTTAATCTCGAATGGCATGGCATTTAATAACATATAAACATTTAGGTAAATACAAACATGGATGCAAATGCTTTGCCTCAGACATAATTTTTTCATATGATTAGTAAATTTAATTACCAAATTATTAATAAAATTAGACATTAAGGATTTAAATGAACACTCCCGTAACTTATTGGACTCAATTGAGCTAAATGGGCGCCTAAAGGACTTGAATGCATAAAATAAGGACTAAATTGAATTAAAATAGAAATCATACCTAAGTTTGAATCAAAACGGTGCCGTTTAATCCTTAATTGTACGGCAGTATAAAAAACCATCTTCCTCTTTCTTCTTCCAAGCTTCCTTTGGTTTGAAACCCTAGCTGCCTGACTGTACTCTTGCCGGAAATCGCCCACTAGCAGCGCCGCTGAGCCGGACTTCGATCGGAGCTCCAATGGAGCTCAAAACCTCAAGATTTCTTCTTATCAACCCGGTGAAGCTATCCCCAGTATTTGTTTCGAAGAACAAAGCCTTTTCCACCCTCGAACGACCCTTAACAGCACCGAAAAGCCTCCCTCCGATCTTGTTTTTCCACCTCTGATGAATCCCCTTTTTGGGTATGACGTTACTCGCTTCGCTCCCTCCATCTTCATCGTTCTAATACTCCGAATAAAGCCTTAAACTACCAAGCCCTCCCGAAAATCTTCAAATCCCGGTGATAAAACTATTACGGACCTTCTCTTACCCTTCTCTGTAACCCCTAGATTTCTATGAACCAAACCCCCCTAAATTGATAAGTCCCAACCACCCAAAGATAGAAATCTTTAGCCCATTTTTCTATACTTAGTGGGAGAGTCGCAGTGAAAGAGAAAGTTTGTATCTCAACCTTGTTTTTGACCGAAGAGAAAAGCTATTTTTTTGTTCAGAGAACGAAGAGAGTGAAGAGAAAACCCCTTTTTTTCTCTCTGTTGTTTTTGACCAAAAGCTTCCGCCGGGAAAACCTCACTCTGACCTATCTTTATATCCCTGGCTTCCCAACTGTACTCACCCTCTTTATCTCACCCAAGAATTCCAGATTCATCTATCCAAACCCTTTAAAGATTTACTCCTTCCTAAACCCTGTTTCAAATTCTTACTGACTTTCTCCTTCCGAAAGTTCCCTTAGTTTTTGCAACCTTTTCATCTCTCAAAATTCTCTCTCCTATATTCTAAAACCCTTATTCTCTCTCCTCTCCCATACCCCTGTCTAAAACCTTCTGCCTCAAAACTTCTCTTCTCCCCACCTCACTCCAGACTCCTGTTCTCTCTCTTAAAACTCTCTCCACCCCTCTCTCTGCCCCTTTTTTTCCCTAGGCCTATCCTCTTTATTTTTTTTACTTTCCTTGCTCCCTAATTTTCTATATTTTTGTTTGTTTCTGCAGGTGCAATTTCAAGGGATCCAAAACCGTATGGATTGGCAATACCACCGGTTTCAGTACCATCCCCAAATTTGTCTTTCTCGCTGGAATTTGATATGCACGTGCGGGAGGTGAGGTGGCAAGGGACAAGGATGGGAAGGAAGGTGGCAGGTAATTTCTCTAAAATGTAACCAA
Organism: Corchorus capsularis; assembly: GCA_001974805.1. Classification (NCBI taxonomy): domain Eukaryota; kingdom Viridiplantae; phylum Streptophyta; class Magnoliopsida; order Malvales; family Malvaceae; genus Corchorus; species Corchorus capsularis. Next base: position 80,945 of record AWWV01009674.1, on the reverse strand, counting down.
CTGACAGGTAATTTCTCTAAAATGTAACCAACTGAGATTGGGTTTGAGGATTCATCTGCTGTATTGCTGTGTTGTTGTGTTGCTGTGTAAATTACCTCTAACTTGCACCTACCCTGTTAAAAATCTGCTTTGTTTGTTTTTTTTTAACCTTGCTCTGTTGACTTGTCAAATGCCTTAGGAATTGATCTTGTATGGCTGCCTCATGATGAATCTGCTTGTTATTTTGCCGACTATGGTACCATTTTCCTTATTGTAGCACTTGTCTGGTTTTTGTCTACTTCATGCTTTGAAACATTCTGTTTGATGGCTTTTGGCTCTCGAATGATCATGTGGCATTGCCTGTTTTACCTTGGTCTTGATGGTTACTTTGTAAATCATGCCTCTGAATGTTCATTATCAAAATTCCCTTGCCAGTAGCACAAATGTTCCTCACGTATCCTGTTTTGCCCCTGCTCTTTACTATATGACTGTCGCTGAATTGTCATGACCATAACTGTTTGGTATTGTGCTTCGAATTGATCTGGGCCCTTGCATGCTTGATGGATTGTCATCCTGCTTGATTCTGCTGCCTCTCCATGCATATAACTAGTCATTCATCTCTCCCTGATATCTGTCCTTCCCTCCTTACTTGCTGTTTGGTTCCCATTTTCCTTACTAATGTTGATGTCGTTGTGAAGCTTTTGGCATCACTTGCTGCACTGTAATTCTGTTTTGATTGGTTGCCAAATGAATTTGTTGTGCTTAAGGGTATATTCCGTAGCCTTCGCCTCCTATTTCAATAGATGATGGAATGTCTGACCTCTTTGCACCATACTTATCTCATGGCACCATTAGAAATTTGAACCTCATTTATTTCCATGCGTCTTCATTTTGCAGAGCTAATCAGGGAAATCGCAATCTAGATTGTGGAGTATAAGTGACACAAGCCAAGAGAAAGAGCTACTTTGTGACTCTTCTTTTTGTATTTTTGTAAAGTAGGAAAGGAAAAGAAAAATGTAAATATCTTATGAAGAAATGCAAAATGAATAAATAAATGCTCTTTTTCTTTATTGTGATTTTCTAATTTCTATTTTTTGGTGTTTTATTTTATTTATCATTGTTTTACTAATATGCCATGAAATGAAAAAAGCACACAAGAATGCAAATCCAACTTATGCAATGTCTAACTAATTGCTAAAGGGTTAATTAATCAATGAACCAATTGAGCTTAAACTATATGATTAAAATGCAACAATACTAAACTAAATGAAGATGCAACTAAATTACTAAATGAAAATATGCAAAAATGCCAAGGTGCATATTAAGATTTTTCGGTTTTTTCGAATGCAATCTAGATGACTAAAATGAACAAGCTAATATAAATTAAAAGTAGATTAAGAATGACCAAAATACCCCCTACATGCAAAAATGACCAAAATGCCCCCCTAGATGTGAAAATGACCAAAATGCCCCCTAGATGTGAAAATGACCAAAATGCCCCTGGATGACCCTAATGCTAACTCGACCCAAATTAAAGGATACAGGACAATAACGGGTGTCTACACTCCCGAACCTTAGACTCTGGTTAAAAGACAGTTTATTAGGTTTAGTGTTACCTACGCCAAGCTTAGATTAACATTAGGCTTAATAATTTGGTAGGTGGCTAATCACACCTAGGTCAAAAAAGATTAGTGGCGACTCCCATAGATAGTTTTTTGATAGTTTTCTTTAAGTCGTTCAGCGGTAGGATTCAGACCCCGGACTCGTACGTTGCGACACACCTTTATTTCTTTTTATCTTTCTTAATATTTTCTTAAGTTTTGCTGATTAATCCTCACCTTAATTTCTTTTATCTTTATTAATATATTTTGGAGTTTTGCTGATTAATATATATTCTACAAAAACGATCCCAAATACTTTTTAATTAGTCGATTTATTCTCTTAAGCATTTGATTATATGCAATTCAGTCCTTCACCTTTTTTTCTTTTATCTCTCTTAATATTTCTTTTTTAATTTTGCTTATTTAGATCCTATATGATCTCAAATGCTTTTCTAATAGTCGATTTAATCCGTCGAGCTTTGCATCTATGTGTTGCGCCAAAAATCTCTTGTTAGAGTTTTTGTGGAAAATTCTTAATGACAGCATGAGGGCGTGCCAGTCAATTTGTTGAAATTGACAAAGAGGTTGTAAAAACTAGATCTGGCGCGCGGAGCAGCAAATTAACAGATCAGAGCGATTTGTGGGGACTGGATCAAAGTCACACCGGAGCATTTAAATCATTGGATCCACAAGAACAAGACTTCCTAAATAAGCGCTTCAAGAGCGGTTGTTGATTGAAAATGAAATTGAAAGAAAGAGAGAAGTTTGATTGTTATTGCTGAAAGAGAAACAAGAGTAATGTTTTAACGTCCGGAGACAAGATTGAAACAAGGAAATAACACTTTTGGAGTAATCTTAAGTCCCCAGACAAGATTGAAACCAAAAAAAGTCGAAGAACGAGTAAGAACTCGTGAGGAACAAGAGAAAAATGCGCGGAGCCTGAGAGAAAATAAGCACGGAGCTTGGTTTTTTGCGTGGAGCAAGTTTGTGAGATGAGTGATATCTGAGAATTGTGTGTGTTGAAACTCTGGAGTTGAATCCTTTATATAGGGGGCGGCATGGGCCTGAAATCTGGTGGGCTTTACTTGCCGAGGAAGGCAAATTCCCTCTGACTGGTCAGATGGCATTTCTAGGAAGGTGCAGTGAAACTTCTTTCTTCTTTTGATTGCTTCCAACAGGTGAGAGGAGGGTGGAGAGGAGGCCAGGGCGTCACCCTTTGGTATAGGAGACGAAAAATCTTCCCTTTAATGTATCACATGGCATGCCTTCTGATACTTCCAATGGACTGAACTCACTTGACTTGGCTAAGAGGTGGCTCTCTGACCTGGGTCTTGGAACCTTAGCACCATGGCCACGAAATTCCCTCTTACTTAGCCATATTTAGCTCTTTAAATCATAAAAATATCTTTTAATTAAGAACCATGGCTAAACCGGGGTGACAAAACCACTTGTCCTTAACTGAAAAGAATGCAAAAGTTGCAAACGAGCTCGGATCAAGTCCAAACTTCACCAGTAGGGTTCATATATCAGCCAAAAACCATGGTAAAAATCTTGTCTTGGTTCGAGCCCTCCTTCATGGTGAACTAGGTTTCACACCCCAAACTGTCCTTAAATGAAAAACATGCATAAGTTTTTCATTCTAAGTCTGATTGAGATGAAACTTTGCCAAGGAACTTAGATTATCTCCACAAAACTATGGAAAAAATTCTAAGTTAAACCGAGCTCTCCTTGATGGTGAACTTGGTTTCTTTCCCCAAACTGTCCTTAAATGAAAAACATGCATAAGTTTTTCATTCTAAGTCTGATTGAAATGAAATTTAGCCAAGATGAGCTACATGAGCCAAGGATCATCATGGTTTATCCCTCTGGTGGAGCTGCACCCCCTAGCTAGATCAATTTCCTTGATTTCGCCCTTTTGTCCTTAAATGAACAAAATGGAAATTTGCCTCCCGGGAGGGAGCAACTAGCTGGGCGGCCTGACCACTGTGTTAGAGTGATCATGTATGAGGGATGTGAGAAATAAAATCCCACGCTTCCCTTAGTTCAGTGAGTGTTTCACTTGCTGACAAACTCTTGCTCTCTGCCTCCTCAATGCAAGGGGTGAGGAGACAGCTTCTTGAGAACAGGGCGGCCTTCCCTAGGCACAGGGAACGACTTAGACTTTTTATTCCATGAAATATTTTCCATCTACATGGTCAGATGGCACACAACTTCCTTTTTTACTATCTATCTCCTTAGCTGACAGCAGTATCAAAGGAAACTGCTTCCTTGTGGCCTATCACACCACATCCCTTAGTTAGGGGCGGCACTCAAGGAGAAAATAATAATAATTATTCTGAAAAATAATGATTAATTATTATTTATTAATTAATTTCGGCCCTTAGTCACTAATTACAAGATTTTCCTAAATCTATTAGAACTAGGGTGGTGCTGAAACTAAGTTTCTTCAGGAACTGGAATCAAATCTTGACCACGCATCTTGATTTTATTCTTGTGAAGACCAATTTGCCCTCAATTGTAAATTGAGGTATAAACAATGCCCTCAAGCTTAAGTCCTTGATCTAAAAGGAAAGGACTTGTGTTTGTAAAAAAAGAAATTGGTCTTAGGCCGAAATTCCTCCTTATTTTCCTAGCCAACGTCGACCTCACTCCTTGGTACCATACTTAGCCAAAAATTTCAGCAAATTTTCAAGCATCAATGGCTTCCAAAGATCAAGGTTTCAACAACAAAAATCATCAAGCAAAGTCCTCCTCCATGCTGAGCAATTCAAGCCGCAACTCTTATTGGCAAGGATCATGTAGATGTCGACTTTGATGATGATTATGTGGTGTTATAGCTGCTGGAATTTAGAGGATTAACTTGGTTTAAGATCCAAATTAATTTGGTGAAGAAATTGGCAAAAACCCTAGGAAAATTCATGTAGATCTCGGCCTAGGATTTTTTTGCCACAAATCTTTCCATTAACATGTTGCTACATATAATCATGAATCATATGGCATAAATCATGTTAATTTAATAGAATTAGGACTAGGGTTCAATCGGCATGGGTGATGAACCCTAGTTGCGATAATTTGGCCTTAATTGGCCAAAAATGAAAGTTCAATTCGGCCTAGATCTTAAATCTGTCCAATATTGATTAGGATAAGATGTTTCCTCATGTAATTAGGTTACATTTCATAAGTATGAAAACCTAATTTGATGAGGATTAGAAACCCTAGCAAGCCGCAGCCTTAATTGCAAAAATTGCAATTTTTGGCGGCTTGAAATTTAGTTCCTAGGGTTAGAGTTTTCGGCCTTTTTTGTATTTTTAGGCCAAAAATTAGTTTAATTCTCTTAAAAATTATTAACATAATTAAATTTTGGCAACCATAATTAATATTTTTGCCAAAATAAAAATTATGAAATAATTTTAAGGTGGTAAAATTTAATTTCACCAACTTTTTTTTATAGGCCGCATCTACTATTGGGGCGGCTTTGTCCACTAAGTTTGGTATGAACTTGGTGAGGACAAAGTCCTTAGCACCATCTTTCTTGCCCCCTGGGCACTGCTTCCATCCTTTCAATCCTGGCTAGGATGTTTTCTTGGTCTTGAGTCATTTGTTCTTTAAGTAAGTCGTTAGACTCCTTAAGTTGATCATTTGACTCTTTTATTCGAGCGGTCACCTCCATGAGCTGCTGTAGCTTTTGGTCTTGTACCAAAGACATTCTATTCATGGCCTCTGCAAAGAACTGCACCAATGCCATTGAATTAGAATTCATTTGCTCAAATGTTGGGTTGGTGTGTGGCTGATGAGCTTCATCTTCCTCAAGAAGACTTTCATCTTGATCATCCTTGAAATCAATAACGTCAGCCTCATAGGTTATGTTTTCCTTGGGCCGATCGTTATTATTTTCAAGAAGACTTCCATATTTTTGAGCATCAGACTCTGAAGAGTTATCAAATTCCAAGTCATCTTTGTATTCCTTGATTTCAGGAGAGTCTTCAGTCTCCTTGGAGTTGGTGATTTCTATGGAGTTGTCAACTTCCTCGAAGTCAAGGTGGTTGGAAAGTTGCCCCCCGAGCGTAACTTCTTCATTTACCACTTCGTCTTTGTTAAGTTGATCATCATCATGTTCAGTGAAGTCATCTTCACTACTTTCAGCGCCATCTTCATTGCCCCCCGAGTGTTCACCATCTTCATGAGGCAATAGACTTGTGTTATCATCTTCACCACTTCCCATACTTATGTCGTTATTTATAACTTCAGTAATATGGGTGGTGTTACTTGTAGAAGTGGTATCATCACTAGATGAAGTAGTGACACCAACATCTTCTTTGATTTTAGTAAACTCATCATCACCATCATCCATATTGGAGGTGGTGGAGCCAACAGTAGATTCCTGGAGTGTGGAGTTCGTATTCATCTCCATTTCTCTTCTTGCCTTAGCTATTTTGCGGAGTTCTCGCCTTCTCCAAGTCTTCTTATTTTGCTTAGTAGGTTGACTAAGGATTTTTGGATGTTCAATCCTTCGCCAAACACCACTTTGAGCCTTTGAAGTTGACTGGACCGTCTTTGTTTGTGTATGAGAAGTTGGAGTTTGTTTTGATTGCATCCTTCTAGATGAAGATGATCAGATGAATAGGTAGGTGGCGTCACTTTTAGAGTGGATGGTGCCACCTGCTGCTTTGCCCCTAGGTGGAGAAAACTCCAACTTTTTTCTAGGAGCCTTGTGTTTTACTGCCACTGACCTTGGGATCAATGGTTGAGCAACATCTTCTTCTTTGAACAAGTGTCTACTCTTTCGAAAGTTAGCCATCACCTTGTCAACAACTTCTTCTACAAGAGGTGAGACTTGGGTGGCCACTTGGTGTGGATGGAGTATGACAACTTGATGTAGTGTGGCCAAGGATGGCGTCACCTGCTGCTTGACTTGCCCCCCGAGTGCTGCTACTATCTCAAAGATGGCTTCTTGCACTTGTATGAAGCCATTCTCATTTTTGGTTATTTGTTCCCGGATCACCTCTTGGATTCTAGCTTCCATCTTGTTCACCACCTCTTCTAAGGCGCTAGCAAGATCACTGGCAGTTATGGTGTAGGTGATGTCTCTTGGGAGGTAGGAGGCGTCTCCTCCTTTGTAAGAGAAGTCTCCTTTGTTGCTTTTTTCACCACTTTCATGTCAATGTAAGAACATGTGGTGTAGAGGATTCGGCTTTTCCCCTCCATCCTCACTGGTTAGTTGTCTATCTTTTGGAAGATTAAACACAACCATGTGTATAGGAGCTGGGAAAGGATCCTTGTTGACTCCCATATCTTTCTTGGGAAGTTCAGGGAACTTTAGTATCCCTTTTCTATCTTCTCTTGTACCATATCTTTGAATATAGTACAATTGTTGGTTGAATGCCTCCCGGAGTCGTGGTACTTGCAGTACTCTCTTCCTCTGATGTCCTCAGGTGAAGGAGGGACATGTCATGGAGGAAGGTTAATCATGCCAGACTTAAGCAGAAAATCAAAAACTTCATTCATTTTTGAGACATCAAATCAATAAGTTAGACTTTCGTCATGCGGCTTGTTTTCTGCTTGGCGTCGATACATGGTGGCAAACCTGGCACGTCCCGTGCTATCATATAAGGCTTTTGACAAGAAACTCTTCAAAGAAATTTTTGACGTAACAGTTCTTTATCAATTTTCGTTCCGTAAGTACTAATTTATTTCTTATTATAAGTTCAATTGTGCAATTAAAAAAATTATAAGTTTAAGGACTGATGTTCCTTTTTTACAAGTTTATTACAAGTTTAAGGATAAAAATACTGTTAAGGGAATAAAGATATAAAAATAAAAATTATAAAGATATAAAAATAAAAATTAGAATAATAATTGGTGGAAGGTACAAAACGACATCGTTAATGACCTCTCCGCAGACTCTGCTCGGACCCGGTAAATCATCAATGATTGGCTGAGCTCCACTTCAGCTTTCCTTTCAGTAGTCGCCGTCCGTCTCTAGAAAGTAGAAACCACCAAATCTCGTCAAAATTTCAAAATCAAAATTCAATTTCCCCGCCAAAATGGAAACCCCAAAACTCTCTGCAATTTCCCTATGAATCTCCCCCAAATTCTCGAACCGTCGTCGCTCTTACGGCGTAAGATTTAACCAAAAAAAGAAAGTGAAAATGTGGAAAGGCTTAATATCAGTAGATCGATGGGCAGCGGGCAGCCAAGCTTACTTCTTAACGCACCTGCACGCCGACCATACTCAAGGCTTAACCTCCACCTGGAACCATGGCCCCATCTTCTGCTCCCGCCTCACCGCTAAGCTCTTCCCCTTCAAATTCCCTAACTTCAGACTCTCCGTTCTTCGCATCCTCGATGTCGACTGCTGGCACACTCTATCTCTCACTTCCCCTTCCTCCGGATCGGAAACCACCGTCCAAGTCATGGCCATTGACGCTAACCATTGCCCAGGTTAGAATATGCATAATATATAATTCTTGATAGAAAAAATCTATTTCTAATTTATTATTTTCAATAATTTATTGAATTGTTTGATGATTTGGCAGGTGGAGTAATGTTCTTGTTTCGCGGAGAGTTCGGGTGCTTGCTCAACACTGGAGATTTTCGATGGGAAAAAAACTGTGAGCGGTCGAAATTAGCAAGGAAAATGCTGGTGGATGCTCTCAAGGACGATGTGGTTGATGTTCTGTACTTGGATAACACCTATTGCAATCCTTCCTATGAATTTCCATCCAGAGAAGTTGCTACTCAGCAGGTGCTTTTCAAAATGTTCCAATTTTTCTTATCTTTGTGCTGTGTATGTATCTCAATCATCAAGTCAAAGTAATTTTATTGCTGCAAGATATATAGCTCGCCCAATTTTGGTAAAAATAGGTAGAAATAATAGAATCTAGATGTTTTAAGTTATTGGATGACATCTTCAATGGGAGATGAACTGTTGATATGGATCACTAGATCGAAACAAATTACTGGTAGTCACTATTCAAGTTATGTCTACTTTTTAGTTATTCTATTTTACTAATTATTATTTGTTTAATTATTTGATTGTATCATTTTTTATGGTTTGGGAGGTTGAGATTTCCTTTTACCTTTCATGAATTAAAATTAACATTTGAACATCTCTCTGCTTATAGAAAATTTGCTGTCATAATGCATACATGAAGCATTCTAGGGATGAAAAGGAGGGAAACTGGGAATATATTAACAACAGTTTGAAATGTTGATATCTGTTTTCTTCTTTAATGTAAAATTATTGATTGCTACAGTGTCTTGGGAAATCATTTAAAATATGGGGCTTTACGAACAGCCAGATCAATATCTGGTAAACTATGGAGCTGAAGACATCACACTTGTTTTTTCTTAATGCTTTAATTTTCTGATAATAGGTTGTTGATATCATTAATTCCTATCCAGAACATGACATAGTCATTGGGGTTGACACCTTGGGCAAAGAAGATCTTTTGCTTCACATCTCAAAAGCACTTAATACAAAGGTTTGCTTTTCCTACTTGCTGCAGTTGATTATATAATTGCTTTTTAAATTATAAGTTTACTATGATATGGCCCTGTCTAGTAGTTAACATGTTCATTTGAATGAGATTTTTCCTAACTTGGGAAATCACTAGGGCTGGTAATTGAGAGGTTTTACCATTTTGATATAATTGCTTTAATCTTCAATGCATCATTGTTACACTTTATAACTGGAGATATAGCTTAGTTCACTGCTTCAGTTCTACAACTGTTTGAGATGCAGTATGATAGACCTGGCTCTCAATATTTGCTCATGTACCATGTTAGTTCTGTTTCACTGTTTGTGCTGTGCTTTGTCTTTTCTCTCAAATGCATCACCTCTTAAGAGGAGATCCAACAAGGAATAGATAATTGACTCAAGTAATTTTAGTTTTTCTTACATATAAGTAAGAAAACATGCTGTCTTTGAAGAGTACTGTTGATTTGTGAATAACAGTTAGGCCTTTCCAATAAGTTATACTTATTTTTCTGCTTTTCTTTCTTCCTTTTTGGGATCCTTGTAGATCTGGGTTTGGCCAGAGCGCCTGCAAACCATGCATCTCCTTGGGTTTCATGACAATTTCACAACCAAAACATCTCTTACAAGGGTGCGAGCTGTTCCTCGTTACAGTTTTAGTATCCCGACTTTGGAGGGATTAAATGCAATGCGCCCAACTATAGGAATCATTCCATCTGGTCTTCCATGGGTGAGAAAACCCCTTGAAGGAGATGACAAGCTTTTTGGTTCTCTTTTAACTTCTCGTTACAAGAGAAGCAAAATGGGTTCAAATGGTGGGGAGGAGATCAGTAAAATGGATGGCAATTTAGGATCTGTGAAAAGGTTTCACAAGTACATATACTCAGTCCAGTATTCCAACCACTCATGCTACCCGGAGCTAGAGGAGTTTATAAAGCTTGTGCAGCCAACTAACATGAAAGGCATTGTATCTAGATCACCTTGTTATGTTGATCCTTGTTATTACTTTGGCCGCCTTTGTGGAATAAACCAACCATCACAAATGCTGCCTCAACATGAAAAGAAAGAGGGAAGAAGTTGTTATACTGAGTTAGAAAAGAAACGAAAAAGGGTGTTTGGTAGTTTGGGAGTTCATTTGAGCAGGCTGAGGGTGTGGAGACGAGCTCGGCGAGGTATAAAGCTTGCTGAAAATGAGTCTTCTGATTGACTGGATCTTGGTGTCTAGTTCGCAGATGTTATAGATATTGTTGATTGTTACTTGTAATTGAGAATCTAATTGTAGAATACTGGAATTAATTGGATAGAAGGTGTAAAAAATGCCTATAGAAGTTTGTTGAGAATAGAACCCCTTTAATAATAAGACTACTAATACCGACCACCCCTTTCGGACATTATAATTTTTTTTTTGGTTCAAGCTTTCAGACATTGTAAATATCACTAAGGTTAGACCTTAAACCTTGCTTTCTTTGGGTTGGGCAATGCATCAGGCCCATACCTGCTGCCATCCGTCCTTTGTTTATGTTTTGCCGTCATGATCAAAACTTGTAGGAAGAGAAGTCTTCCAAGCTTACCTAGTTTGACTGAGTCAGATGCAGGGGACAAATGTCAAATTGTCCAAGTGCTTAGGTAATATTAATCAACTAAAGGTTAAATTAATTAAGCAGTTGATTATATTTGGGTGAGGGTGGTTATTGTGGCAATCGCAGTCTAATAATAGACTAATACTCGTGCTCAATGACCTACTCTTTGGTTCATACAGATACAGGTGAGCAGTCTAGCGACGCAAATAATATAACCCCCCAAAAAAATCTAGTTCTAGTAAATTATTTGGACATTTTACTTTGAATTCTTCTTATTCTTATCATAATAACTTTTTTGAAGAATATTCTTAACATAACTTGAAAATTTGGAAATTAGATGAAGATTATTAAACCCAGATTCTTTCTTACCTTGCCGTGACTGCTAGTGCTAACCAATCGATGGATGGAGGAAAGGGTCTTGCCATTTGATGACTAATTTGGATTCTAGTTTCTATATCTTGAATTGAATGTTCTTAACATATATGAATAATATTTACTGGTTCCATTTATTTACAGACCCAATAACCAGTCATTATGCAACTGAACTCAAATTCTCATTCAATTCTTCTTCGGACTAAATGAAGCTGAACTTATTTTTACAGGAAATTGGCCATAAACGTTACGGGTAAAATGGGTTGGAAAGTGGAAACCTTTTCCTAAACGTAGGGAGGAAGGGACAACTTCCTAAACATGTTGGGCAGTTGTTTTTTTTGTTTTTTTTTTAAAAAAAATAGATAACTTTCATTCATGTAACCGATTTTACAATAATTTTAGGAATATCATCCCTAGTTACATCAAATCTCAGTAAAACTACGTAATCAATTACTTTTTGTACCGAAAAAACGGGATCTTCTTTAAAAATCCAAAACACCTGTCGTGAATCATGTATGTTAGGCAGTTGTTAATGGTGTATATTGAGGTTGGTTTGCATATTTATTGTAAATTGGTATAATGGTTTGTTATTGCTTAGCTGTGATATACAGCTTGTTCCCACTACCTTAGCTTTCACAACCGAAATTGCTTCAAGTTTCATTGAGAGTGACTCGAGCAGGTAAAAACTTGTAACCTGTAAAACCAGAAAGAAGGAAATGGATTTGGATTTTGGACCCACAATTGGGGCCATTTCTTAGGATGATGGTGAATTTTAATTATACCCAAATAAATTCTTGTATTGATTTGTGACAACAATTGGCTTAAGAATCACTTATTTACATGCAATACCCAAAATTTGAGTTCAGAAATCCTAGAAATATTATTACTAGAACTAGAACTAGAATTCACAAACCAACCAAATATAGATATAGATATTGTAAAAATCCTAGAAATATTACTAGAATTCAGAAAATGGAAAATGTCATCATCAGCTACATGAATGCAGATGTAGTAGCGAGAGCAAAACAAAAGCATTTGCGATTAATAATGGAGTCTGCGCAAATTGGTAGGGTACGCGGTCCAATCATATTCAAGGTTGACCCAGCCCTTGCTGCTTTCCTGGCTATCACATACTTTGCATTTTTAACTTTCCATTGAGAAAATTTTCTGGATTTGACAGGAAAAAGAATACTAGAAGATCCCAAATTATATTAACATAACATTATAGTATTTCTTTGACTTTTCTCATTATTTTTTTTTATTTAAGTGAAGTGCGCACGAGATTGAGGATGATTGAAAGCTGTACTTGGAAAACAGGGCTGTAAAAGTACCAGATGACTGAAATGCCCATGTTCTGTCAAGTTCAAACAAAGGCCATTATTGTCTTCTAATCAAGCTTGACTAACAATGAGGTGATCATCAATTAAAAAAAAAGAAAATAAATAAATACTACTGCCCTATCAGAGCCGTTACTTCCTTCCTCTGACGATAGTATTTTTTTTGCTTCTAGCAATCCTAGACCCGTTCTTCATTGATCCCTGTCTTCTTCTTAAATAGATTTTTGCTTCCTATAAATATAATCTGTCTTCGTTTCTTTGCTGTCAGCAATTTTGTTACAGCCATGGACAAGAAGAAAAATCCATGGCTGATACTTTCCGTACACTTCATTTACTTTTCTCTCAACTACCAACTCTCCTTTGGAGCTGACACCATCTCGGCAAATCAAACTCTGTCCGGTGATCAGACCATTGTTTCATCGGGTGGAAACTTCGAGTTAGGCTTCTTCAAACCAGGTAACTCTTCCAACTACTATATAGGCATGTGGTACGGACGGGGATTAGTGTCTGAACAGACCCCCGTTTGGGTTGCCAACAGAGAGACACCAATCCGTGATAGATTTTCTGCAGAGTTAAGAATTTCTGATGGTAACTTAGTTTTGTTCAACGAGTCCCAAGTTCCAATTTGGTCCACAAATATTAGCTCTTCAACCGGCTCAAGTTCTGTAATAGCAGTTCTTGAAGATACTGGGAATTTGGTTTTGAAAGATGGGCCTAATTCCTCGACTCTGTTGTGGCAGAGTCTTGAGCATCCATCACACACATGGCTTCCTGGTGGTAAGCTTAGCTTGGATAAACGAACCAATCGAAGCCAATTGCTTACTTCTTGGAAAAATTCTGAAGATCCTTCCCCGGGTCTCTACTCTCTCGAGCTTGACCCAAATGGCAGCAATGCATATTTGATACGCTGGAATCGGTCGGAACAATATTGGAGCAGTGGACCTTGGGATGAAACGGCAAGGATTTTTGCCTGGGTTCCAGAAATGAGATTGAATTACATCTACAACTTCAGCTTTGTTTCGAATGAAAACGAGAGTTATTTCACTTATTCTCTTTACAATCCTGCTATCGTATCTCGATTTATTATGGATGTTTCAGGGCAGATTAAGCAACTTTCATGGTTGGACGGTAGCAAGCAGTGGAATTTGTTTTGGTCACAACCCAGACAACAATGCGAAGTTTATGCTTTCTGTGGGGCTTTTGGCAGCTGTAGCGAGAAAGGTCTGCCTTTCTGTACTTGTTTGCAGGGGTTCCAGCCAAAGTCACAGGGCGATTGGAATAATCTCACCGATTATTCTGGTGGGTGTCAAAGGAAAACCAAGCTGCGATGTGAAGATCCCACTCTTCCTAATGTAAAGGAAGATAAATTTCTGGAACTCCCCAATATGGTATTCCCTGAACATCCTCAGTCTATGAGCGTTGGGAGCAATTCGGAATGTGAATCAACCTGCCTCAACAACTGCTCTTGCACTGCTTATGCTTATGACAGTGATGGGTGTAAGATTTGGATTGGAGAACTCTTGAATGTGGAACAACTTGCGGAAGATGCTAGCAATGGAAAAACTTTATTCATCAGGCTTGCGGCATCTGAGTTTTCGAGTTCTAGCAACAACAAGGGAATAATTATAGGCGCAGCTGCAGGGTCAGTGGGTTTAATCCTGCTTGTTGCAGTGCTTGGTATCTTGATATGGAAGAGGCGGACAATTAAAGCCCCAAAAGTGGTTGAAGGTTCACTTCTGGCTTTTGGGTATAGAGATTTACAGAATGCAACCAAGAATTTTTCAGAAAAACTTGGGGGAGGAGGCTTTGGTTCTGTTTTCAAAGGAAAGTTGCCAGACTCAACTGTTATAGCTGTGAAGCAGCTTGATAGCATCAGCCAAGGAGAGAAGCAATTTCGCACAGAGGTGAGCACAATTGGGACAATTCAACATGTTAACTTAGTGCGGCTTCGTGGATTCTGCTCTGAAGGAACAAGGAAGTTATTGGTGTATGATTACATGCCAAATGGTTCCTTGGATGCCCATCTCTTCCATGAGAAGAACTCCAAGGTTTTAGACTGGAAAACAAGGTACCAGATTGCACTTGGTACAGCTAGAGGCTTAACTTATCTTCATGAGAAGTGTAGAGATTGTATCATTCACTGTGACATCAAGCCAGAAAACATTCTGTTAGATTCTGATTTCTGTCCAAAAGTAGCAGATTTTGGCCTGGCAAAGCTTGTTGGGAGGGACTTCAGTAGGGTCCTAACAACAATGAGAGGGACAAGGGGCTATCTCGCGCCCGAGTGGATTTCAGGAGTTCCTGTTACTGCTAAAGCTGATGTTTACAGCTATGGGATGATGCTTTTTGAGTTTGTATCAGGAAGGAGAAACTCTGAACAATCTGAAGACGGAAAAGTTAGATTCTTTCCTACATTGGTTTCAAGTGTAATAACTCAAGATGGTGATGTCCTTAGCCTTTTAGACCCTCGATTGAATGGAGATGCGCCTGAAGAAGAGGTGTCAAGAATATGCAAAGTGGCTTGTTGGTGTATCCAAGATGATGAAGCTCACAGGCCATCAATGGGTCAAGTAGTTCAGACTCTAGAGGGGGTTTTGGATGTGAATGTCCCTCCAACTCCAAGAGCTCTAGGAGTGTTTGTTGATAACCAATCACATATAATCTTCTTCACAGAATCATCCTCAAGCCAGAGTTCGCAGACACGGAGCAACATTTCAAGTGCTTCTTCTCAGGCAAAGAGCACGACATCATCGACAAGTTCATAAATCATGAAAACAATAATGTGGAAATGCGCTGAGGTTGTCAGGTTTGCCTGAGTCGGTTCTTTGAATAATTGCATTCTTTTCTGGAGACTGGAGCATGTTGATTGCAAAAGTTGAGAGAAGCCTTGGCTTCAAATTGTAAAATATATTATAGGCATAGGATGATGATGTAAGTGCAATGGAAGAGCTATGTTGATATATGTATTTGCTTATGAAGGATCATATTCATAAATACAGTTTCAATCTCACCCGAAATTGTAAAAATATGTATGATGAAACCACGGATTCAAACAAGAACATTTAGAATGAAGAGATTATAAACCTATAAGAATAATGAATGTCTCTCAATCGCAACAAAATGAAATAGCAATTTCACTTTTAACCTTAAAAAATGAAAGAAAATGTTGTGTTTGATTGTTAATAAGCGCAATTTACAGTCAACAAAATTTTAAGAGACAGGGGAAGTTGGGGAAAGCTGTGATGGTGAATTACAGAACACACAGTGACAATTTGGAATATATTATATATTATTATTGCCTACTTACTGGCTGAACTGAACTTAATGAAACAGAGAAAGGGGTTTTTTCCAAGTAAAACACAGATTGAGAGAGGGCAAAGTAGTTAGGACTTAGGATTAAGAAAAATAATCCAATCCTATGAAAAAAGAAAAATCATCTTAAATAAATTGCTCTATGAGAGGGCAAACACAGATTGTGCAAGCCCTTGAGGCGTGGGCTTTACGTTCATCCTGGCCTTAAATTTAGCCCAATTTCTATATTCCAATCCACTCCAACCTTTTTAGTGTTTTTGGAGCTTGGGTCTGTAGTGTTTTCTAAAAGAAGGGCTTGGTCCTTGCCTTCTACAATGGTTTAAACTTGACTTCCATTAATAAGTCATTCGTCAAATAAGCAAATGGAAAACTTGTAGGGAAAAACAAAGCCCATCTAGTTTTAGTTTGACTGACGCTGACCTTGCTAGACTCTGAATTTCTACATTTCTCCATAATTCATTTTCATTTCTAATGTTGCTAAATGCAGAGTGAATTTCTTAAAGGACCATCACAGCTTCTGTCTTCTAGTCAATTTCTTTCTCTTTCAATATGTACATTTTACGCTGGAAAGGTCTTCGCTCATATAAGTGGATGAAATATTGTGTGAAGAGTTACGTATAATTTTTTTTTTGGTGGTGAAAAGATACCTATAATCTCGACTTTTAAATTTTAATGTTAGGTTTAATGTAACTAGGAATGTCATTAACATCCATTGTTTGACTCTGATGGAGACAGTCAATCTTCCGAAAAGGCTTTTGTAGAATGTTGATTCCGTATCGTAAAAAGACCGCTGCTAGCTCCATCTTGCTTGCACCGAAAATCCACCAAATTGGTCCTTGTGTTTTTCTTGAGGTGTAATATGTTATATATACTTAACTAATTTTCCAGGTAAGCAACACACAAAAGTAAAGCTCGACTTAGATTATTCTACTATTATATAGAGATACATATATAGATTTCAATTGAGCATAGTGATTCTATTACAGTTGCAGCCATGGACACAAAAAAAGTTCCGTGGTTGATGCTTCCTCTATTCTTTTTGTGCCAAGTCTCCTTTGCCGCTGATACTATCTTTAGCAACCAATCTCTTTCTGGTGACCGAACCATTGTCTCAAAAAATGGAGTCTTTGAACTGGGTTTCTTCAGTCCAGGAAATTCCACCAACTACTACATAGGCATGTGGTACAAAATGGCGAATCAACCCAATACAGTTTGGGTTGCAAACAGAGAGAAACCAGTCCGGGATACAAATTCTTCAGTTTTGAAGATCGTTGATGGTAACATGGTATTGTTCAATGAGTCACAAATTCCAATTTGGTCCACCAATGTGAGCTCTACCAATTCAACTTCTGTAGTAGCAGTTTTGCTAGATGATGGGAATCTTGTTTTGAGACAAGGGCCAAATTCATTGATGATACTGTGGCAAAGTTTCGATCATCCATCCGATACTTGGTTACCGGGTATGAAGTTGAGCTTCAACAAGCGGACCAATCAAAGCCAACGTTTTACTTCATGGAAAAATCAAGACGATCCTGCACCAGGTTTCTTCTCGTTAGAGATGGATCCAAGTGAAACCAATCAAGTCATTTTTGTATGGAATAGGTCCCAACAGTACTGGTCCACCGGACCTTGGGATGAACACACAAAGAGCTTCAACATGGTTCCTGAAATGAGAATGCTCTATTTAGCAGGCTTCATTTTCAACCATGTTTCAAACCAAAATGAGAGTTATTTCACTTATTCCTTTAGCAAGAACTTTGTTAATAAGGATTTTGTGATTTCTCGAAGTAGTATCAATGCTTCAGGACAGTTTGTTGGAACGTATTGGTTGACCACTAACAAGGACTGGACTTTGTATTTTTCGCAACCAAAACAACAGTGTGATGTTTATGGTTACTGTGGGGCTTTTGGCAGCTGCAACGACAAATCTAGGCAGTTCTGTAATTGTTTGACAGGCTTTCAGCCATCGTCACGAGAGGAATGGAACCAACAGCTCTATTCTGGAGGGTGTACAAGGCAGGCAAAGCTGCAGTGTGAGAATGCAAATGGCAGGGGAGACCAATTTCTAGAAATCCGCATGACAAAATTGCCAACAAATCCTCAAAATGTGGCTGCTGATAGTATCAAGGAATGCAAATCAACATGTCTTAACAACTGCTCTTGCACTGCTTATGCATACAATGACAATGAGTGCTCAATTTGGACTGGAGACCTCTTAAATTTGAAACAACTTGGAGAAGATGATGAAGAAGGGGAAACCTTGCATATCAGGCTTGCATATTCTGAGTTCTCTAGTCTCACAAAGTCAAAGAAGAAGAAATTGATCATTGTGGCTGTTGCGGTTTCATCAGGACTAGTCCTTCTAGGCCTTATGATGTTCATAATCAAGACAAGGTGGAGGACAACAATCATTCCAACAAATCCAACAGAAAATTCACTCATGGCTTTTGGGTACAAAGATTTGCAAAAGGCAACCAATAAGTTCTCGGAAAAATTGGGAAAAGGAGGGTTTGGTTCTGTTTTCAAAGGGACTTTGCCAGATGGAAGTCTTATAGCTGTGAAGAAGCTTGAGGGCATCAATCAAGGAGAGAAACAATTTCGTACAGAAGTTAGTATAGTTGGGGTGATCAATCATGTTAATCTGATTCGCCTTCGCGGATTCTGCTCTGAAAGTTCAAGAAAGTTGTTGGTATATGATTACCTGCCAAATGGGTCTTTGGACAAGCATCTCTTCCATGCAAAAGATTCAGAAGTACTAGACTGGAAAACAAGATACCAAATTGCTCTTGGTGCAGCAAGAGGCTTGGCTTATCTCCATGACAAGTGTAGAGACAGTATCATCCACTGTGACATTAAGCCTGAAAACATCCTTCTAGATGGTGACTTTTGTCCAAAAGTAGCAGATTTTGGACTAGCAAAGCTTATTGGAAGGGAGTTTAGTCGGGTTTTGACCAGTCTGAGAGGGACAATGGGTTATCTTGCACCAGAGTGGATTTCAGGACAAGCCATAACACCCAAAGCTGATGTCTACAGCTACGGAATGATGATATTGGAAATTGTATCAGGGAGAAGAAACTTTCAAGTTCAAGTTCAAGACTCTGACAATGAAGGTTCATTCTTTCCCGCTACAGTTGCTATACAAGTAAGTACTAAAGGCAGTGATGTCCTCAACCTCCTAGACAGTAGACTGAATGGAAATGTGAATGTAGAAGAGCTTTCTAGAATTTGTACAGTGGCTTGTTGGTGTATCCAAGATGACGAATTTCAGAGGCCAACAATGAGTCAGGTAGTTCAGATCCTGGAAGGGGTTTCGGAGGTGAGCCAGCCCCCAATTCCAAGATTTCTACAAGCATGTATTAAGGAACACTCAGGGTGATCCTTCGTAGCTAAAAGCACTTTTAGGATATCTAAATTCTGGCATAACTTATGTTTTTCTACCTTCTATGGGAACCTATTATACATGAATTTTCTCACTTCTTTCCGGGGATGATGTTCCCTTCATAAGTTTAGTTATACTTCAATTTAGAGCAGTTAAGGTATACAATATACAGTTGCTATGGATTTGGCTCCTCTCCAGTCTAAGAAAAGGACTGGAGAGGCCAGTCCACATTTAGATAAGGACACCTGTACTATTTGGCATCCAATGGTTAGGATTTTTCTACTTAAAAGTAGTGTATTGTACTAGATCTCTCCCCATTCTTCACCAATCTTATTGTTTTTTTTCCTTCCCTAATGCTAACTCATCTTCCCTTATGCAAAAATATCTCTATAATTCCAGTAACCAAAAATCTCGAGTTCTCGACCAGAGCAAATCTCTTAAATCACTAAATCCAAGAAACAAACACAAATGATGAAGGGCCATGGGTGGGATATAAAAAAGGCGGATGATTTGATGAAGAAAATATGAGGAAATTATGTCACCGAAGCGGAAGCTTTTGACGAATGAAGGAGATAAGTTGATGAGTGAATATAGGAAGGCGATGAAAATAGATGAATAAGCAAGAGAAGATAGTTGTAATTTTGCAGAGGAGATAAGGGATTGATTGGTCTGCTTTTGAGAAAATTCTGAGGACCGCCGGCTGGCAATGTATGAAGAATCCATTATTCCTGACTCCTGAGTCGAAAAGATCTGAGTCGAAAATTTTGAGTCACAGAAAACACAAGACTGTAGAATAAGATTGGGCGAAGGGAAAAGATATTGTACAACGCAATAATTATGAGTAAAATTATATCAGCCATCAGATGTCAAATAGTACAGGTGTCTTTATTTGAATATGGACCGGCCTCTCCAGTCCTTTTCATGGACCGGAGAGGAGCCAAATCCCAGTTGCTATACAATTTATGTACTCCCAAATCCCAATTAATAATTAAACATCAATTTTTCAAAACTAATACCTATTACGTACTCTTAAAGTAGCTATAATTTTTGTAACAACTTATTCATTGGCTTCATACATTGTTTCTCCCTTTTCTAGGCCCTTTAAGCTAATTCATGCCTACCAATTTTTGCTTTTATTTTGGGATTGTATTCCAGTCATAAGTTAGTAGAAGCATTACCAAATGTTTTCTCTATCTATATTTCTTGGGTTTGTTTATGTGAAATTACCTTAACTCTTAAGCCTTGACTCGTTTGCAACATAATATGCATCAAAGTGGGGTATTTGAGAACCGAAGTTACCATAATGATGCAAATTCTCTTTATTGTACCCATGCTTGTTTCACTTGCTATTTGCTGATCTGTTTTTTTTACCCTTTCCTTGTAAGATTACTGTAGAGAAAATTCACTAAAAACAGATAAAACTAAAATTTCTTTCTTCATAATATGTTCTAGTTTTAACATATTTCACAATTCAGAGGATTAGAATTGAGAGGATAAGCAACAAAGCAACAACTTCCTACTATGGTTCTACTAATTTAGGAGCACGGTAGTGCATTGTCACAATCTTTGCACAAACAAAGCAACATTTCTTTAGCTAAGAGATTGTCTTTTTTTGTGTTTGGTCGAACTTCTCCCATGTGTCTATTAAAACTTGACATTCACTCGGGGAAAAAATAAGGTCAGGAGCCATCTAGTTTGACTAAGCTTGATGAGGGGTAACAAAAGTCAATAGAAGGGTATGAAATTTGGGTAATTTCCCTATGAAACTTGAGTAACTTTATTATGAAATTCTAGTAACTTACCTATAAAATTCTAGTGATCTCCCTATAAAATTTTGCTAACCTCCCTAAGAAATTTCAGTAATATCCCTATGAAATTCATGTAACTTTCCTATAAAATTCTATTAATCTCCTTATGAAATTTTAGTAACTTCCCTATGAAATTCTAGTAACTTCCCTATGATATTTCGGTAACATCCCTTGGAACTCTGGTAACCTTGCTATTTTATTTCGGTAACCTCCCTATGAAATTTTAGTAACCTTACTATGAAATTATAGTAACCTCCCTATGAAATTCTGGTAATCTCCCTCTGAAATTTCGGTAACCTCCCTATGAAATTTTGGTAACCAGCCTCTGAAATTCTGGTAACCTCGCTATAAAATTCTGGTAATTTCCCTATGAATTTTGGTAACATCCATATGAAATTTCGGTAACCACCCTATGAAATTTTAGTAACCTTACTATGGAATTCTAGTAACTAAGCTATTAAATTCTAGTAACCTCCCTATTAAATTTTGGTAACCTCCCTGTGAAATTGTGATAACCTCCTTGTGAAATTCTGATAACCTCTCTGTGAAATTTTAGTAACCTTACTATGAAATTCAGGTAACTTACCTATGAAATTCTAGTAACCTCCTTATGGAAATTTTGTAATCTCCCTATGAAATTTTGGTAATCTCGCTATAAATTTTGGTAACCTGCTTAAGAAATTTCGGTAACCTCCCTTTGAAATTCTGGTAACTTCCCTATAAATTATGGTAACCTCCCTATGAAATTTCGGTAATCTCCATACAAAATTTTAGTAACCTTACTATTAAATCCTAGTAACTTACCAATGAAATTCTAATAACTTCCCTATAAAATTTTGGTAAACCTCCTAATGAAAAGATAATATTTTCTTGCGATCAAGTGCTTTTAGGATTAATTTCTCTAATTCCATTCTTCTTTTTTTTTAAAGGAAGTATGGGTAGTTTCTTGATCAATTTAAAGCTTTCTCCATGGTTTTTTTTCCTGGGATATTCCTTTGACAATGGCGGCCAAGTGCAGTTGCAAAATGTGGAAAGCTTTCCACATTTTTTTAGAGGGTCTAAAAGTATACACCTTTAATTTTATTATTTAATGAGGTGTCCCATAGTGTTTAAATATTGACAGTGCATAGAGTCACTGACAGTGTATCAAATAATCTTTAACAAGTTGGTCGGCCCATGCTGGCGCGTCGGGCGTCTTTGAATTTAGTTTTTAAGAAATTTTTTCATTGCGACCCTCATAAACATCAGCTTTGCCAATCAGTGTCAAGCAAAGTTGCTGCTAGACTCATTGGATAGTGAAGTCTGTTTGATAAACAAAGAGTTAAGAAATTGTTTGTGAGAATAGTTGATAAAATTACATATTAATGAATATGAATGATACTATTTATTACTAAAATAGGGTAGGGGGAGAAAGTGTAAGAAACTAATTGAGGGACTATTAATCACACTATTTATTACCAAAATAAGGTAGGGGAAAGAAAGTGTAAGAAAGATGGGTGGAAGTAGACCTGCTCAAGGGTCCGGGTACCCGCTCAAGCCCGAAGGCTCATCCGAAAAATGGGAGGGTTTGGGCAAAATTTTAAGGCCCGATGTTCGGGCGCTGAACAAATGAAAGAGGCCCGTTTTGTAAACGGGCCGCACCTTGGTTTTTTTTTCAAAAGGTCCGGGCCAGGCCCGGCCCGTTTTATATAATAATATATATTTTATATAATACATATTTTTATTACTTCTAAATATATATAATATATATAATATCAAAATATATATTATACTATATAAAATATATTTAGAAAAATAATACCATGGTGATTTTGTTTTAAAAAGAAGTTTAATATGTAATTAAAATATTTATTATTATTTAAGAAAAAATATTAAAAAAATAAAACGGGCAGGCTTATGCGTGCCTTGGACATAAAAGTATAAATATGGGCGGGATTTGGTCAAATGACCAAGCCCGAATGTCGGGCTGGGCTGGGCTGGGCTTAGGCATGCAAGATATCTATTATCACCTAGTCAAGGCCGGCCCGACCCGGCTTATGAGCAGGTCTAGGTAGAAGGCAATCTTCCCACTGGAACTGTAAATAAAGTTATATTATATTTTATATTTTCCAAAATATGAATAATAATACTATTAATAGGAAGTATGCAATACTGCAAACATAACTTTGTTTTGGTAAATTTTGATCCTTAAGGTTTAAATTTTGATAACAGAAACTAAACTCAATCTCAAAATTTAAACTTTAAGTTCATATTTGTTCCACTCAAAACCAAATGGTATATATATGTAATTTACCCTTTTTAAAGTATAGTTAATGTTTTAAAATTAAATTATTAAGAAACCTTAAAAGTATCAGAGTATTATATTGAGGTTTTTTTAAGGGGTATAAGTAAAATTAGAAAGCAAATATGCCAAGAACCAAAATTAGAAAGCATAGCCTTTTACAATTGCCCGAAACTTGAAAGCATATCAAAGATGAAATTATCCAACAAAACTTTGAAGATGATCAAAAGAGAAAGTCGGGGTGGGATAGTATGAAGTGTTCGTTGCCTAGGTCGTTTCAGAATTTTCGGGATACCATGCTGTATGGTAGAGACACGATTGCTCTGAAGGATGTTAAAGACGCTTTGCTTTCGAAAGAACTGCAGAATAAGGTTTCAGCAGTTGTCGATGGAGAAGCGGGTTTAATTGTTACACGAGGCAGAAACAAGGAGAAAAGCAGCGGCACTGCTAGGTTCAGATCACGCTCCAAATCGAGGGTATTTAGGCTTCGGTGCTTTTACTGTAATGAGAAAGGGCATCTGCGTAAAGACTGTCTTGAATGCAAGAAAGGTAATTCTAGTGAGAAGAAAAAATCGAATATAAAGGCTACTGCATCTATTGTTCAAGAGGGTTCATCTCTTATGGAGAGTTCAAATGATGAAGTAGGTACTGATGTTCTAACTGTTAGTACTGCGAGTTCTGTAAACACATGGGTTCTAGACACTGGTGCGTCTTATCACATGACGTTTTCAAGAAACTTATTCACCACTTTTAAGGAGTGGAACGGAAATGTGATGTTGGGTGATGAAACAGCTTTGAGTGTTAAGGGCAGTGGTTCAGTGCAGATTAAAACGCATGATGGAACAATTAGAACGCTTGATGCTTGCCTTGTTCCTGAGCTTAGGAAGAATTTGATTTCTTTGGGTACTCTTGACAAACAAGGGTACAAATATTCTGGCGAAAATGGGCAGATCAAAGTTTCAAAAGGTGCTATGACTATCTTGAAGGGTAAATTGCAACACGGGATTTACACTCTGATAGGCAATTAAGTGATAGGAGAGGTAGCAGTTTCCGAGTCTCTTGGGGATTCAAATGATCGTACAAAATTGTGGCATCGTAGGTTGGGGCATATGAGTGAGCAAGGACTGGCAATTTTGAGCAAAAAGGGTCTTTTAGATTGGTTAGAATCAGGAAAGCTAAAAATCTGCGAAACATGTGTTTTGGGTAAGCAGCACAGGGTTAAGTTTAGTTCTGGCAAGCATACATCTAAGGGGATTCTTGATTATGTTCATTCTGATTTGTGGGGACCTGCTCATGTGGAGTCTTATAGTAGATGCAGGTATTTCGTGACTTTCATTGATGATTACTCCAGGAAGGTTTGGGTATATTTTCTGAAAACAAAGGATGAGGTGTTTGATCGGTTCAAAGAATGGAAGATTATGATTGAAAAACGTACCAGTCGGCAAATCAAGACTCTTAGAACTGATAATGGTTTGGAATTCTGTGGTCAAGAATTCAATGAGTTCTGCAAGAAAGAGGATATAATGAGACATCACACTGTATGAAAAACGCCACAACAAAACGGGGTTGCAGAACGCATGAACCAAACACTTCTGCAGCGTGCTAGGTGCATGCGACTAAATGCTGGTTTGTCGAAGAAGTTCTGGGCTGAAGTAGTTAATACTGCTGCTTATTTGCTGAATAGGTCTCCATCAATTGCGATTGATTTGAAGATTCCTTAAGAGGTATGGTACATAAACCCTCTGATTACTCTGACTTGAGAATATTTGGTTGTCCTGCTTATGCTCATCTTAATGATGGTAAATTGGAGCTTAGGGCAATTAAGTGCATATTTCTAGGATATGGAACTGGTGTTAAAGGTTATAGGTTGTGGCATTCTGATAGCAACAAAGTTATTATTAGCAGAGATGTAACCTTTGATGAATCTGCTATGTTTAGCCAGAAAGAGGAGCTTGTTGATCTTGCAGGTACTGACCAGAGAGTGGTATTTGATGCTCCACTTTGGAATCACCTTCTGTTACTACAGAAGAGCCTAGAACTGAAACTGATGATTTGTCAAAAAGTATAGTAGAAAGGAGAACCAAAAGGGAAATAACAAAGCCACAAAAGTATGCAGATTGCATTAGTCTTAATGTTGGTGAAACTGATCCTATTGCATATGCTTTGTTAGTGGTAGAAATTATTGACTCTAATGAACCAAGATCCTATATGGAGGCAATTAAGAGTGAGAATGCAGCAGACTGGTTGTTAGCTATGAATGAGGAGATGCAGTCTCTTGCAAAGAATGAGACATGGAAACTTGTACCGTCGCTAAAAGGAGTGAGACCAGTAGGATGTAAATGGGTATTCAAAAGGAAAGAGGGAATCCCTGAAGTTGAACCTGCAAGGTTCAAGGCTAGACTTGTGGCTAAGGGTTTTTCGCAAAAGGAGGGAATAGACTACAATGAGGTATTCTCACCAGTTGTGAACCACAAAACTATTCGGGTTCTTCTAGCCATGGTTAGTACTCTTGATCTCTATCTAGAACAGTTAGATGTTAAGACTGCTTTTTTGCATGGTAATCTAGAGGAACCGATTTACATGTCACAGCCTGAGGGATTTATTGATTCTGAGAATGAAGACCATGTGTGCTTATTGCAGAAGTCCTTGTATGGTTTGAAACAGTCTCCTAGACAGTGATATAAGAGGTTTGACACATTTTATGGTTTCTCATGATTTTGCTAGAAATCAGTATGATAACTGTGTGTACTCTAAGAAGTTGTCTGATGATTCATATATATACTTGCTGCTATATGTTGATGACATGTTAATTGCAGCCAAGGATTTGGATGAGATTAATAGCCTGAAAGCTTTGCTAAGCATTGAATTTGAGATGAAGGATTTGGGTGCAGCGAAAAAGATTTTGGGTATGGAGATTTGGAGGGATAGAAAAGCAGGTTTGTTGTATGTATCTCAACAGAAATACATCGAAAAGGTACTGCAATCTTTTCAAATGGATAAAGCCAAACCGGTTAGTACCCTTTTAGCTGCACATTTTAAACTTGATGCTAGTGCTCTACCTAGTTCTAATGATGAAGTTAACTGCATGAGTAGAATACCATATTCTAGCGTAGTAGGTAGCTTGATGTATGCTATGGTTTGCACTAGGCTAGACTTAGCTCATGCTGTTAGTATGGTTAGTAGGTTTATGAGCAATCCTGGTAAAGCTCATTGGGAGGCTGTTAAGTGGATTATGCGATATTTGAATGGAACGAAGAATGTCTGTTTGGTTTATAGTTCAGATGGTAAATCTGGATAGATTGGTTACGCTGATTCTGATTATGCTGGTGACCTTATTAAAAGAAGATCTTCAACATGTTATATCTTCACCCTGTATGGTTGTGCTATTAGTTGGAAAGCAACTCTTCAAGCAACTATTGCTTTGTCTACTACTGAGGCAGATGCCATTGACTGAAGGGATTAAAGAAGGTATGTGGTTGCATGGTCTTGTTGATAGTTTGCGTTTGAATGTTTCGAAGCCTATTATTTATTGTGATAGTCAGAGTGCTTTGAGTTTGGCGAAAAATCCTGTGTATCATGAAAGATCAAAGCATATTGATGTTAGATTGAATTTTATTCGTGATGCTTTGGATAATAAGGTGGCCACTATAGAGAAGATTCCTACAGCTGATAATCTTGCAGACATGTTGACAAAGACATTGACAACTGACAAGTTTTCAAGCATAGCTTGGACTTGGTAAATGTTCGCATAGCATGAAACCCTTAGGGGCTTGATTGGCAGAGAGGGAAGTTTGACTTATTTTGGTGATTTGGTAAACTTAAGTTAAGGTGGAGATACTTCGATTGGGTTATGTAGAATTCAAGTCAAGGTGGAGAATTGTTATTTGTGCCTGGAATTCTTGTTAACCCGGTCCGAATTGTGACCCGAGCCGATATTTGTGGAGCTACGAATTAATATGGATTAGTTCTATTAGTCCGAATAGGGACTAAAAACCCTATGTTTATATAAGGGGTCTATATCTTATATTCTTGATGTATCGTTTTTTCTCCCAAATTAATAAGAATTTCTCTCTGCCCGTGGACGTAGATCAAATTGATCAAACCACGTAAAATCTTCTTGTTCTTGTTTATTGTTTTAGGCTAGTTTAATCGCAACATGATCATCAGTGCTACAATGCTCAAGTTCAATCTCACCTTCACACAAGAGTTCTCTGATAAAATGGTATATAACTTTAAAATGCTTAGTCTTACCATGGAATACTGGATTCTTTGCAATAGCAATTGCAGCTTGATTGTCACAAAGGATCTTGGTAGGAACTTGGGGAAGAAGAGCAAGATCAGCAAGCAATTTCCTTATCCATAAAGCTTGATTAAACAACTGCTGAAATGGCAATTTATTCAGCTTCTGCTGTTGATTGAGCAATAATTTGCTGCTTCTTCGAACTCCAAGCAAAAGCTCCACCTCCAAACTGAAACAAATAGCCTGTAGTGCTTTTGGCATCATCAACTGAACCACCCCAATCACTGTCCACATAGCCAACTAACTTCCCTTATTTACCAACTTCAAGTAAGACTCCAAAATTTAAAGCCTTTCAAAAAAAAAAAAAGACTCCAAAATTTAAAGTACCCTTAAGGTATCTCAGAATCCTCTTAGCTACTTTAAAAGAAGTTCACTAGGTAAATGCATAAACATGAAGAGTAAACTTACAGAAAAAAGAATGTCATGCCTAGTTGCTGCAAGGTACAAAAGACTTCCAATAAAGTTTCTAAACCTTTCTTTCTTCAACTTTCTCAGCACCATCATCACTGCAAAGCTTCTCTCCAACCACAATGGGGGTTTCAACAGGCTTACAACTTTCCATATGGAATTTCTTCAACAATTTCACACAATATTTCTTCTGGTGAATGAAGATTCCACTGTCAATCTGGCATATCTCCATCCCAAGAAAATAAGTCATCAAACCAAGATCTGTCATCCCAAATTCTTGATTCATTTTTGTTTTAAAACCTTCCACCAGCTTTGCATTACTACTACCAATCACAAGCAAATCAACTACATAAACTGATACAATAAGAATGTAAAAAACATAATGCTTTATGTAGAGAGTAGGCTCACTTACACTCCTTCTGAGTTCATGAGCTTCAAAGTATTGGTGAAGTCTCTCATACCAAGCCCTGGGAGCCTACTTTAAACCATACAAAGCTTTTCTCAACAAATAAACTTTGTTCTCCTTCCCTGCAATCTCAAATCCAGCAGGTTGCTCAACATAAATATTTTCCTTAAGAAAACCATTCAGAAATGCAGACTTCACATCAAGCTGATACACAGGCCATTTATATATTCTGAGTTGAAAGAGCCAATAGCATCATGATGGTGTCATGCCTAGCCACAGGTGCAAAAGTTTCAGAATAATCAACACCAGAACATACCCTTTCACCACCAATCTGGCCTTATGTTTGTTGATAGAGCCATCTGGATTCAATTTTGTTCTAAACACCCATTTGACTCCAATCACTTTCTGATCAGTTGGTTTATTAATCAAAACCTATGTTCTGCTCTTCTAAATCATTCACAGTTCCTCCTTCATTGCAAGTTCCCATTTCTCATCTTGCAAAGCCTCACTTACATCTGCAGGTTCCATAAAAGACAGGTTGTGTAGCATAAATATCAGAAAACAGTCTTGTACCTCTTTTTGGAGTATGATCAACATCAAACTGACCTTCTTGATCGAATCCAACCTTCTGAAATGTCATAGGTTGCTTCTTCTTATCACTCCATCTCCAAACTGCTTCTTCATCAAACTTTACATCTCTGCTAACAATCACTTTCCTTGTTGTAGGAATGTAAACTCTATACTCTTTAGCAAATTGACTGTAACCAACAAAGATCCTTGCTTCACTTCTTTTATCAAGCTTTTCTCTTTTTGCAGATGGCACCTAAATTGTAACATATACAACCAAAGACCTTCAAATGATTAAGAGAAGGCACAAATCCAAACCAGGCCTCAAATGGTGTCATATCCTTAACAGATTTTGTTGAGCTCTGTTAAGAACATACACTGTTGTGTTTGCTGCCTCTGCCCAGAATTCTTTTGGCAAACCCTTCTCAAACATCATGCACCTTCCCATATCCATTACTATTCTATTCTTCCTCTCACTCACACCATTCTGTTGTGGTAAGTAAGTCACTGTAAGCTGGTACTCAATGCCTTCAGTGATACAATATTCATCAAATCTTTCTGCAGTATACTCAACGCCATTATTTGTTCTGATCACCTTGATCTCTGAACCACTTTGCTTCTCAACTACTGCTTTAAACTTCCAGAAGAACTCTGCTACCTCAGATATCCAAGCATATCTGGTATAATCATCAATGAAAAGGATGAAATACTTGCTTGCATTCAAGCTTGGTGTTCTTTGTGGCCCACATACATCAGAGTGCACAAGCTACAACTTTTATGAAGCTTTCCAATTTGCTTTAGCAGGAAAAGGATTCCTACTTTGCTTCCCAAACTGACACACATTACAAATTCTAGTTTGCTCTTCAATATGAGGTAGGTTTTCAACAAGACCTTTTGCAACCATCTTTCTAAAAGAGAAATAATTCAGATGCCCCATTCTTCTATGCTAAAGCTGAGAATCATCTTTAACATTCACAAGTGCCTGCTGTTCACATCTCAGATAGAAAGTTCTATTCACCGTTGGCAATGTGACCAATTCTTTACCAGTAGGATCAGTAATCAATTAATTTTTGTTTTTAAACATAATTGAATAATTCATCTCTAACAACTGACCAACACTAATCAAATTGTATAAAATTTCAGGCATTAAAAGCACATCTGGATAACTGTAGTACCTAATGGTGTTTTAACAGACACATCATCCTTGCCAATTGCTTGCAAATACTTGACATTGCCAATCTTCACCCTGGTAGTGTAAGTCTTGTCCAAATAAGCGAACATAGACTCATCTGGCACCATATGATAAGTGCAACGACTGTCAATAAGCCATCCTCATGAATTTCTACTAGTTGAAACTGAACACACTTCACCAACAAAAAAATGTTCTTCATCATGGTGTTCTTTTTTATCTTCTATCTGAGCTGACTTAGCTTGCTGCACTTGCTTCTTTCCTTTTCTTTTGATTCTACAAACTTTCTCAACATGCCCTTTCTCCTTACAATATCCACAAGTGGCATTTGGCCTCAAATAACAAAATATAGGCAGATGTGTGGATTTCTTACAATGAGGGCATGGAGGATACTGTTTTTTTCTCTCCCACTTCCTTACTTTTAGCAAGCTTTTCTTCTCTCTTCTTAAAATCCTGCCAAACTTTCTTACTTTTGCCTCTTTCCATTGGTTTTGCAAACATGGCCCCTTTTAATTCATAATGAAGTCTGTTCTGTGTTCTTTGCTCTGAAGCATGCAGATTATTCAACAAATCTGCTAACTTGATCTTAAAAAGATCACCACCCTTGCTTCTAAGAGCAAATAAATTCATTTCATACTTTTGGGGCAAAGTAGTTAAAATCTTCATCACAACTCTAGATTCTGTATATTCATCATCACCATACAACTTCAACTTATTAACAATCTTTATCACTCTATCTGCATGGGCTCTAACTGTTTCATCTTTTTTCATCAACAGAGTTTCAAACTCTCTTTCCAAATGCAGAATGTTAGACATTCTAGTTTGTTCTGAACCTCCATATTCATTTCTAATTATTTCCCATGCTTGCCTAGCAGTAGTACAATTTATGACTTTAGCAAAGATTTCCTCAGATAAACCTTGCTGAATATAAACTAAAGCTTTATTCTTATCTTGATGATATTTTGACTTTGCTCGAGTAGCTTCTGCTTCAATCTCTATACCACCAACTCCTTTGCTTGGTTCCTCCGCTCTTTCATTTTGCCTTTATCATCAGAGACATGGTCCCAAAGGTCAAGAGGCAACAGTGGTTCCTCATTTTCACACACCAGAAATGGTAATTTTCACCATTAAATTTTGGAGGAGGTAAATCATTGATCTTCATTGGTTGATAATCCATCTCAGTTTAAGGTTTCAAGGTTGAAAGGTTTTCTGTTTAAAGATTTTAAGCAAGGTTTCAAAGTACAATAGGTCCCTTAAGACATTAGCTCTGGATACTAGTTGTTGGTTTTTTAAAAGGCTTAAACAATCAGAACAGAAAGATGAACAAAAGAAACTGTTTGATGGATTGAAAAGGAAGAATTGTGAATTGAAGTTACCGATCAAAGAGTACAAATGATGGAGTTTTAGTTTGCTTTAACAGGGAAAAGATGAGAGAAAGTGAGATGAATTCAGAAACTGTATTAATATCTCAAAAATACTGTTACATGCAAATATATTTGGGTTTTGGATAGTTGAGAGCACATTAAGACTTAAACACATGTCATTTACAATGGCTTAAGAAAACAAGTGTCCTAACATGCATTTTAACAACACAAAAGTTAAATTAAAAGGCTAATTAAAAACAAAACATCAAATACTCAATGCTGCATGCTACTACACACTAACAGATACATTAAATTTGACATTGCTTTGTTGTCAATATCAGAACTTTTGATTTTAATAGCATAGATACAATCATTGATTTTACTGATTTGATATCGATTCATGAAGATATATTATTAGATTTGGGCTTGTTTTATTGAATTAATTTTTATATTTTTGGTTTGCATGTCTAATACCGTGGAAGCCAATTGACTAGTTGGTATTAACCCAATTTATTTTGATTATGCCTTGATTAATTAGATAGGAAATCAGATGTCTTGATTAATTAGATACTTAAACAATTAATATTATCATTACTGTACAAATTTGGTTTGAGAGGCTCGTCAATCATCATCACAACATGCCAGTAATCTATTATAATTTATCCCTTTCCACAATTCTGGAATTTGTATGAGGCCATTTAGTTCCGCATTTTCATCTATTTTCTCATTGCTTGGAGAAATTATTAGATGAATCAGTTCCACCATGTCATTTATGGTCCCAACCAATAAGATTGTGATAGCTCAAAATTATTCCTTAAATTTAGGCACAAATTTAACAGCAGGTTTAGCCCCAAGTTTCACTAGATGAGATTTTCAGGGTAAGTCTCTAAATTTAGAACATTAATTGGTAGGGTTTTAGTAATTGTAGGAAAAAAATCTGAATTGTAATGATCTTATTGGTCGGGACCATGGATGACGTGGTGGAACCGGTCTATGTAATAATTTCTCCATCGCTTGCTTAACTCAGTGCGAGAAATTATTACATGGATAAGTTCCACCACGTCATCCATGGTCTCGACTAATAAAATTGTGAGCATCAAACAGAGCTCTAACCAGCTTAGAGATGAACTAAAGGCAGGAATGGAGGCTGTAGGGGTAGAAATGAGACAGCTTTTGAACAAATGATACTCAAGTTCAAATCTACAACAACTTCCGTCTCTCCCTCGCCCATTTCCGGTGACATGACTAGTACTACACGTCCTACCTTTGCTTCTGAAAGAGCCCTCATCACCAATCCAAAAACTTTCACGAAACACACCAAACCGCAATGCCAAGGTTCTATATATGGTGAAGATTTTCTAGGCTGTAAAATGAAAATAGATTAGATTTTTGAAGTATAGTATTAGGAAGCACAGAAGGTTCGCATTGCCATGATACACCTTGAAGGTCGCGCCTTGCAGTGGCACCAAAAGTTTATGCGAGGAAAGGAATCTTTGTAAGAGGTAACTTAGCATGTTTATGTTAAGGTTTTACGCTGTCTTTTTTGTGATAATGAATTTGCAGATGCTTTTTTTTTTTTGCCTTGGTTGCTCTTAGGCACACGATTACAGTTGATGAATACTTTGAGAAATTCGAATCTTTGCTTAATTTGAATGATATCTCTGATGAGCAAGCCTTGAGCATCTTTCTAAGCAACCTTAAACTAGATATTGAGTACAGAGTTAGGCTCTTTTACCCCAAAACAGTGACCTATGCTTACAGCCTTGCTCGCCAAGTTGAACCTTGATTTACAACCTTCCCTGAAAACCTCACCTTCCTTACAAACAATACTACACCACAACCACCATATCCCCTGCACTCACCTTTAAAGCACAAGCAACCTTGACCCTTGCTCCAATCGATGCCAAGCCACTCATTACATACCCTGCACAAACTAAAAAAATTGCTTCTTCTTCACAAGTAAAGAACCCTCACATCCTCCCAAATAAACCAACCAGCCGAGCGCCATCACGAGAAGAACGTGATAAGAGGCGCAAGAAAGGCCTTTGCAGTGGTGTGGAGCTAAATACTCTCTTAGACATAGCTGCCTATGTTCCAACTTATTTAGTATCCTCAAGTCCGGTCAAGAGGATACTTTACCTGAGTTAGAGGAACATTTTGAGGAAGTGATCACAATTATTAAATTGGAAGCTATGGAAGCCATTATCAACCCTATTTTGTCATTCCATGCCATTCTGGGCAGTTATGGATCTCAAACCATGCGTTTCATGAGGTTTATTAGAAATCAGAAAGTTGTTATTTTGACAGACTTAGGTAGTTCCCATAATTTCATGGATTGTGGTGTTGCAAAAAGGATTTGTTGCATTTCATTCACTCAAAGGAATGAGAGTTAAATTAGCCAATGGGGACAAATTTATGGGCTACTTAGGCTTGTCATGATGTTGTTTGGGAGGCACAAGGGCTTCAACAATTTTCTTCCTTCATGTTACTCCCTCTAGCTGGTTGTGATATTGTGCTTGGAATCGAATGATTAACTTTACTTGAACCTGTTTTATGGGATTTTTCCAAAATCACCATGCAATTTTCGGTTAATGGAAAACAACACCTTCTACAAGGATTGCAAGTTGGTTTAATGCACTTAATGTCAACCAAAAATGCTACTAAGCTCTCTAATTCCAACTTTAACACTTTTGCTATGTTGATATACAACTCTTACACCACTTCTCTATTCCAAATTGATGCTCCCACCTTATCAGCTAAATTACAACAGCTTTTACAAGCTTATGGCAACCTTTTTGAAGCACCCACAACACTGCCACTACCGAGACCACATCATCATTGAATCACACAGATTGATGAACACCAAACACTGAAGTTCAAACTTTATAGGCATTCCTCTTTTCAAAAGCATAAGATTGAGAAACTCATTCATGAGATGAACCAAACTAGAGTCTTAGGGATAGTAACAGTGCATCTGCTTCTCCCGTGGTCTTAGTAAAGAAGAAAGATGGTTCTTGGCGCCTTTGCATCGATTATAGACAACTGAACAAGTTAACATTTATGGATATATTCCCTATTCCTTTAGTATAGGAAATCTTTGATGAATTGGGACAAGCTTGCTGGTTTTCTAAACTCAACTTTTGCTCGGGATATCATCAAATTCATATGGTGAAGATGACATATATAAAACAACTTTTCAAACACACCAAGGCCACTATGAATTCTTAGTTATGCCCTTTGGGTTAACTAATGCTCCATCGACTTATCAAAGTCTTATGAATTGCTTGTTTCAACCTTTCTTATGAAGGTTTGTGCTGGTGTTCTTTGATGATATTTTGGTATATTCTTCTACATGAGAAGAGCATTTGCAGCATCTACAACAAGTCTTTGATGTGTTATTACACAATCAACTATATTTGAAGCAGTCCAAATGTGATTTTGGGTCATCTACAGTTGAGTACCTTGGTTATGTAATTAGCAAAGGAGTAGTTGCTATGGATGCTAACAAGGTCAAGGTTGTATCAAATTGGCCGATTCCAAAAAACATCAAAGAGCTACGTGGATTTTTGGGACTCACGGGGTATTATCGACGCTTTGTTCGAAACTATGGCTCGATTGCTAAACTTCTAACTGAGCTTCTAAAAAAGAATTCTTTTTCTTGGACTTCAGCTGGTCAAGAAGCCTTCGACTGCCTCAAACATGCCTTGGTTATTGCCCTTTTACTTGCCATGCCAAACTTCAATGAAATGTTTTGTCTTAGAATCTAATGCCTCAAGCTATGGAATATGGGTTGTTCTCACCAAAAGGGTCGTCCCATTGCTTACTACAGCAAGGCCCTATCCCCAAAGAACCAAGCTTTTTCAGTTTACAAGAAAGAAACGTTGGTTATTTTATTAGCTGTTAAAAAATGATATTCTTGTCTCATTGGTAGGAGGTTTCGAATCAAGACAGACCACTGAAGCGTGCGATTCTTGATGAATCAAACCATCTACATTCAATCTCAACAACTATGGATCCTAAAGATGATGGGTTATGACAATGAACTATGCTTCCAAAGTGCTCTTCTAATGGTGCGGCTGATGCTTTGTCTAGAAAGCTCTCCCCTGCTCTAGCTAGTTTATCAGTGGTAACCGCAACTTTGGTTGATCGAATTAAGAAATCTCGGCTAGCTGACCCACATCTAGTGCATCTCATGCATAAGGCACAAAAGTCTTCTTTTGATGGCAAGTATACTT
Source organism: Corchorus capsularis (assembly GCA_001974805.1). Classification (NCBI taxonomy): domain Eukaryota; kingdom Viridiplantae; phylum Streptophyta; class Magnoliopsida; order Malvales; family Malvaceae; genus Corchorus; species Corchorus capsularis. The sequence goes on along the minus strand of AWWV01009674.1, from coordinate 45,350 downwards.
GGTCCTCGGGACAGCTTCGAAGAAAAGGCAAGCTAATGGTGGGAAATGATGCTTCTCTAAGACAAGATCTCATTTCCCATTACCATTCTTCAGTATCTAGAGCCCACTCAGGAGCTCATGCTACTATGCAACGTATTTCAACAATAGTGTATTGGAAGGGACTTAAAAAACAAGTGAGGCAACATGTTCGTGAGTGTTCAGTTTGTCAAAAATACAAGTATGACACATCTGCTTCCCTATGTCTTCTTCAACCACTGCCAATTCCCGAAGCTTTATGGAGTGACATCTCTATGGATTTTATTAAGCAGCTTCCTAAGTCTAAACGGAAAGATACCATTATGGTTGTTATTGATCGATTGAGCAAATATGCTCACTTTGTCCCTTTATCACACCCTTTTACAGCTGTGACAGTTGCACAAGCCTTTTTAGATAATATCTACAAGCTGCATGAAGTCCATAAGAGCATTGTGAGTGATCGAGACAAGATTTTTATTAACAAATATTGGGGTCACTTATTCAGAATCTTGGGCACTGGGTTGAAACTTTCTTCTGCTTGCTATTTGCAAACAAATGGACAAACAGACGTAGTTAACAAATGTCTTGAAACAGACTTACGATGCATGACAGGGGAAATACTTAAGGATTGGTCTTCATGGCTTCCTCTAGCAGGTTATTGGTACAATATTACCTATCATTCCAGCACCAAAACAACTCCCTTTGTAGCTGTCTATGGCCAAGATCCTCCTTCGCACATTCATTATCAACCTGGGGATTTTAAAGTGGCCACACTTGATACAAACTTGCAAAACAGAAGGCTGCCATCAAATTGCTTAAGTTTCATCTCCTTCGAGGTCAAGAGCGTATGAAACTTCAAGCTGACAAACATAGTTCTGAAACATCCTTTAATGTGGGACACCTTTTTCATGTCAAGTTAGATCCTTACTGCTAGAAATCTATGGCGAACCAGGGCCATTTAAAGTTATCTACAAAGTTCTTTGGTCCCTATAAGGTCCTTGAAAAAGTTGGAGCCGTTGCCTACAAGCTTGATCTTCCAATTTCTGCTCGGATTCACCAAGTCTAAATTGCCTCTTTTGGATGATGCTAGATTAATTGGCAAAGAACCAGTTGTCTTTCTTGACCAATGCATCAATAAACATCGAGGAAGGATGATCACAGAAGTCTTAGTTCAGTGGAACAATTGCTTTCAAAAAGATGCTTCATGGGAGTGCCTCTATGACCTGTAGAAGAAGTTCCCATGGAGTTATTGTCTTATTGAGTTTATGGCTATTTGCTTCAAAGTTGAAATTGTAAAGCTCTCCAATTGAAGCTCTCAAGTCAATGTAAATCTTTAGAATTGACAAATCGACTAAACCGCCATTACCAACCACACCAACGATGGTCAATGACCAGCGGTTATGTACCTTTGGCAGTCGATTGTTGGCCCTAATTCCCTCTTCTGTCGGTTGTCGGCGGTGGGAGGGAAATTTCAATTCGAACCGATCGATAAGCACCCATATTGGAAAAATATTGAAAATACTTTGAGTGTACCTTGTGTATGGAAAAAATAAAGCTTTTACAACCATGCCAAGCATTTTCCAAGTGATATAATTTTACCATATAAAATATATAAATGTAAAATAATAATAAATCCATTACAAGCAAGAATTGAACCACCCGATTGAACTGGAATCTGGGCCCTTTACGAGTTTAATGGCAGGTTCGGTTATGAAAACATTGACTGAAAGAAAAGATTAACCCAAAAAAGGACCAATTGAAGCAGATGATTTTTTGTTTTTGTTTTTGTTTTTTTTTGTGAGTGAGGGACAAAAGACCATATCTAGTGACAAGGGTCAGGAGTGAGAGACTAGATATTGATCAACCATAGAAGAAGGAGGTGAAACAAATGAATAGGGGGGGAGTTGGTGGTCGGAGGATTGGTCACCGGAGGAGGAAGAGGGGGAAGAGTTGAGAGATCTGATTAGCAACATAAGAATGAAAAAGGCAAATGAAAAAGAAATGGAAGTGACAGTAAAGAGCATAAGAGTGCGCTGCCGCTGGTAAGGACATCGCCTCCGGAGGGCCGGTAGTTAGTGTAATGGAAGGGTTAGGAGTGAGTTCATCATTGAGGGTTAGGTTTTGGTCGAGTGAATTTCTTTTTTTTTTTTTTCATTTGTGAGTTTAATTGAGGTGTTCTCTCGACTTCTTCAGAAGAGTTTGTGACTTATCTAAAATGCCCAAAATTAAATCTACTTAGGAGTATAAAGCAGGCAAGCGGTGGGATGAACATACTAGCTAGGAATTAAGATTTGGATAAACATACTAGGTTAAGAATTTAATTTACCCACCTTAAGAATAACTTGATGATTGTCAAAGTTCAAGTATTCGTTAATGGAAAACATATTCCAAATGTAGCAAAGAAATCTCTAACTAATATCAACAAGTCACAATAGTAACAAAGAAATCTAAATGATACGTAAAATATCCCAAATGTAGCAAAGAAATCTCCGACTAACATTAACGACAAGTCATAATACTAACAAAAGAACTCTAAATGAAACGTGCCCTGATCCCTCGAGTAGCTTGCACCCTAGCAGCAATATTTCTGACTTCTTGCACCAATTGGTCAATAGTTGGACGGGCCGGATGCAATGTTGGTAGCAACACAACGCATCACAAGAGTATAGGCTATAACTGCATGGTCCCGAGAACAACGATAGGTTCGTTAAGCTGTTTGATCTCCATGTTCCATTGCTCGTTGTATAACAGTTCGTGCTAGATCAACTCCATCTTTTATGAGAAGCTGGAGCATGAGGATACCGACATAATAAACATCATGTTGGAGATGTTGTTGTTGTGTTTGTGCTTAGGGATGACAACATGCCGGATCGGGGCATTTTTTTTATTGCCCCGCCTCCGACCCGATAATATACATGCTCAAACCGACCCTCGACCTGCCCCGACAAAAATTATACAATTCTCCATCCGACCTTGATGAGGCAATAACGCCCCCTACTCCGCCCCGATCTGCCCTACATTCTCTAATTTTTCCAAGTTCATTGATAATTTCAAAATGAAAGATAAAAATCAGAAAGAAATAAAATCGGCACATTTCTATCTTAAATAAAGTCAACACAAAACGAAAAGAAGAGAAAAAGGAACAATGGGTTGTAAGATCTGGAGTTAAAGCATAGAAGTGTTATGGAACAAAAGAGGAAGATAAAGATATTTAAGAGTGGAAAGAAAAAGAAGTTATAGAAATCTTGATTTTTGAAATAAATAAGAAGACACACAATATGATGTTTTGTTCATGGTAAAATGTGGAATTCCAAAAAAAGATGATGAGAAGCGACTATATTTTAGTTTCTGGGTTTTATGATGGCTGCAAAAGTGAGATGAGATGAAATGTAACTATATAATGTTTATCCCTCATAAGTGTTTTTCACTATTCATCCATATTTGCTGACATATGGACCATTGGTTGGTGATACTTTTTCTATTTTTCATTTTTGATTTCTATGGAATGTGGGATTTTGGTTTTTCTTGGCCCAATAGCCTTTGTCTTTAAACTTTACAATATATAAGTCTTTTTTTTGGGCCGTCTTTCTTACCACTTAGTCTAGGTTCCAATTATTATTCATATTTTTTAAAAAATTTCATTTTCATATATGCAATTATGAATTTATGATGATTTCCAAATAACTTTTTTCAAGAAATTGACTTCCCTTCTCGGTTCTAGTTCGTCACAAATATAACTGGTATATGGACTTCTTTTAAAATGTTTTTCTCTTTTTTGACCTTTATAGTTACAATTGAATGAGAGGAAGATGTATTGAGATCATTGCTGCGGCATAGCGTGGGTATGTAACTAGTGAAACAAAAAAACCCTAACAATACATATAATATATATATATATATATATAAAGGGCATAAAAGTCTTCTAACAACACATAATAGGGGTAATTTTAAAATTATATCGGGGTGGGCCAGGGCAAATTTAAACCAAACTCGCACCTAACCCGACTCCGACTTGTCCCCGAATTTCAAAAGAAAAATTCCGCCCCTATCAGAGCGGATCGGGTTAGAATCTGTCAGGTTCGGATATCTTTACCATCCTTATTTGTGCTTGTTGATCATATCTAATTTGGACCCGAGCCCACTAGCAAAATCTTAATCTCTAAGGTATATAAATAATCAAGGTATGGCCATTTACTGATTATGCTCTAATATGTGATATCACAACTCTAAACACTCACTACACAAAAAGTGGACCTCACAGACTTGACCGTCGGAGGAGGTCCCCCCTAAGCACCGATGGCCTCTTTCTCACGGTTTACACTCTTGCAGGCCGCTCGGAACTCGATCTATGTGATTGTTGGGCCATGAAACATTTTGGCATCAACAGTGCTGTTAAAACTTAGAAACATAAAAATGATGAGAACATGAATCCTAAAAATTTTGCTTAACCGAAATAGGAAAAACAAAGGAGAATGATAGTAATATTACGATTGTTAATATCCTCAACATCAGTCCTATATGCAGTGGTAGGAATGCCGGATGCTCCAAATCCACCCAAAAGTGGGTTATAAGACTGGAAACTTTCCAACTCAACCCTGCAATTGACAACATCTTTAAGAAAATAATTTCAATTGGAGAAAATAGTCAAGTTTTCTTCCAACTATGTGTCAAATGGAATTAGGAATAATAAAATATACTATTATGATTAACATTACCTTGTATATTATCCTTTAAAGTACCTCTAGTAGCCAAAAGAAACACTAGATATAAATTTTCTTGAGTTCTGCATCTGCCAATCAATCTTATAATGTTTCCAACTGGATTTGTATTTTGTAAAAACTGTAGCTGACTAATATGATCCACTTGAACCTAACCATATATCAGATCTTTTAAGTCCCAAAGATAATTTAACTTTCCATAAATAAATTGAGATCCTGACATACTTAAGCATGTCATGCATTACAAATATAATGGAAAATGCAGAGCATAACGAACATACTGCAGTATGAACATCAACATGCCACTTTAGAGAACACATAGGCCCAAAATCTACATAAGATACTGCTTAAGAACTGATTGAAACACTGGAAACATTTGTGGTGACACCAAATACAATCTTATAGGTTCTTTCTTTGAAAGTGTTTTAAAGGGGGGACAAATAAGGGTCTAATTCGACAGTGTGATGAATCATTAATAAGTAAACAAATGGAAGCATGATAGTCACTAGTAAGAAGCATATTGGACAATAAAAAAGATGAGGACTTCACTTAAGCATGACAAGTAGGAGATTTTTCTTTTCTTACTCATGTGTGTCCAAGGAGTGCAAGGCTAGTTGGATTAAAGTATATGGTTTGGTATAATCCATAATGGTTTGTTTGTTTACCAATGAGTGGGCTTGAATAATACTCGCTGAAAAATTAATAAGAATTCTAAACTTTTAGGCTTGACAATACTTAAAAGAGCTAAGATTTGATGTAATCCACAAAGATATGTAACTTGTTAAATAGTAGTTGATGTTAGGGCTTAATTGCTCACTTAGTTAAAGTGATCGTTTTTGGAGGGAATTCTGGAGAAGAAACAGTGTGATCTTGGAGATCATAGATATCTAGAACAGGTTTGAAAAGGTAAGATTAGATGAGATAGTTGTTGAGGTCACGTTTTTCAGTACAAGATTAGTGATGTTTATAGTGTAAGGATTTGCGGCGGTAGCCATGGTGAGGATGAAGGGAAAGGATCGTTCAAAAAGCCTAATACCATGTTAGGGCTTAATTGTCACCTTGACAATGAGTTTACTTTTCATTATATATAGAAGAAGAGGTTCAATCAATTACAACTTACAACTCCTGAATATACTTAAGGAGATAAAGATAAAACCAAGATAAACTTAGTATAGATAAGTGACTTATCTAACAGCTAAAACATTTCTCAAAGAGAGAGAGAGCAACGTTTTATAACCATTAATCATTAAAATTAAGTTGTGATGTAAACCCTTAAATGTTAACGTTTTAGAAGAGCTAAGTTGTGATGTAATCAATTTCATTAAGAAAGTAATGTTTTACTTGTAGAGTCTAAAAGTACATTCATAACATTTAAAGGTTTATTATCCATTTGTTAACATCTTCTTTTGTAATGGTTGTTTCAATTTTAATTACTTTCTATAAAAGGTTGATATTTTTGTTTTCCAAAAGTAAAAACAAATAAAAAATACATGTTTTAATTTGTGTTTGTCAGAGCAATGGATAAGACGGGCTTGATTCAACATTCTTTTGGGATTGGTCCAAGAAAAGGGATTATATCATTAGAGTTAGACAACTGCTCAAGCTATCCCACCTAAAGTTGGACGAGAAAAGTAAAAAAGAAAAATGCTTTGTCAAAGATTCAGAGAATTTTGTTCAGAGTGATATAGAGCTCAACAAGTTCTTTAGTCAATAAAATGATAATGCTAAAAAAAAAGGAAGTCATAAAACATGATTAATCGGTGAACTTTATGAGGTCTAGTTTTCCACATTTCTTTGCCAATAGTGACAAAATTGGAAGCACAATGGTAATGTTTCTTTGTCTTTGAAACATTATAATAGATAATAGAGGACTTTTTTTTTTCCTATCAACTTTTAAAAATTCTTTTTCATTATAGGAATTGAACAGTAATAGAATAAAGGATCTACATGACCAGCATGAACTTGCCTTGGGATACTATTGTTCTTATCTAACTCAAAAAACAAAATTATTGAATCTGCCATCGTATGACTTGGACTCATTTCTGACATGTGGCATCTGGAAAGAAAAAGGAAGAAAAGCAGGAAAGAAAGCACTGATTCTAACAAGCGTTGTTTTTAGTTAGAAGCATGATGTGGTCGTTGGTGAAGCCCAGCTTAAGTTCTTTCCTCAAATTTCAAAAGCATGATACTTTTAGCTAAAACCTAGAACTTACAGGTTTGATGTATAATGTTTATGTACAACACATAAAACAACCACGATATAAATGTCATTTTCTTTCAGTATATGTTTTTTTGCCAGATGTGATTTTCTTTCCGTACATGTTTTTATTATTATAATTTTGATTATGGTCAATTCTATTAAGATAGTTGTTCCTGTACATGTTACCTGTTTCATAACTAAATATGTCTTGCCTAGGTTCTAGTTGGCTTAAAACCATCTAATACTCATTTGAGTAATGTTAGACGATGAAATCAACATAGTTTTAGAATTTCAATAATCTCATCTAAAACATATATAAAGGTAAACCCTTTCATAAGGGGGTGACATGTGGCAAAATTGGGGAGCGACACTTGTCACCGACAATAGCCAACTAGAAAAATGTTTTTATGCAATAATCTTCGGACATTTCAACTTTATGCTTTTAAGTCCCCTTGATATTTCTTATGAGCCCTTCAATTTAATCTATTTTATATTAAGGCCCTTGAACACTTATCTTCTACGCAATTTTATCCTCAAACTTTTTATTTTATACAATTTAGTCCTTTAATTTCATTTTTTTACTTTTAAATTTTATTGTTTTAACTCATTAATACTCTATGAAAATGATTTGTAATACTTTTCTATTAGTCTTGTGAGTGTAAATTATCATGTGTACAAACGATAAAAGGTGTCGTCACAGTGAAGCGCGGCTATGTATTTGCTTATACTATGAAAGAGAACTTTACTATAGGAATTCAATTTAAAAAGACGACATAATTAATTTTTTGAATAGGCTAAGTCAACAATAAACTTGTCAAATGAGGATCCAGTTTTAAGTTCTCATTAGTCTTAATATGAACATAACTATTAGGTGTCGTTTGGTTAGGGGGTATCCAAGATGAAGGGCGGAATTTGGCTTTTGGAATCTGGGATACCCTTGTTTTGTTGAATGGTATGCAGATTACGGGGGAATATGATTCTGGGCGCCACGTCGGATTTGGGGGAATCTAGCCCGGAATAAGATATCCCACGGCCCCTTAGGTTATGTTGGATTTCAGGGGAATGTTAAATTTCTTCGCAAAAATGCCCCTGGTTTTTTAGTTTGAAGGACGATGCTGCCATCAAAGTTGCCAATAATTACAACTTATACCAAGGTCCAAAATATAAAAGCGAAACTGAAAAAAAGCCATTTCTCATTTTTCCCTTTCGAAAAATCCCTAGCCGCCCATATTCTCTCTTCTTCCTCTCTCGGTTCTGCCTGACAAATTGCATCTCTGCAACAGATTCCTGTGTTCCTCGCTTCTTCCTCCTCCGTCGATAAGCTTGCTTCTCAGAAACTGTAAGTTCTTTTAGTAATATCTTGGATTTCGATGTTCTGTACTGTTTTATGAGTTTTTGGTTGGAGTTTTCGATTTTTGTGTTTCGATTCGAGTGTTTAAATTGCATAACAGTTTAAAAAATTGCTTAGGTTAGGAGACTTTTATCGAAATGAGTTTAATTTTTGAACAAAATTGTTATACATTGTTATTACATGAACTGTCATTAAGTAGTTCTGAATTTGCTAACATTTCTTCAAAATAAATTGACCCAAATAATAAACAGTTATTGCATGATTAGGCATTTTATTGCATATCATAGTAGTTATTGAAAAATGCCTTATAATTTTGATGTGTTTAGGCTGCATGGCTCGATTGTCTCTAAGAGAGAAGATGCATGTGGTCACTGTTCTTATATTGCAATTGAGGCAGATGGAGAGCATGTTCTACATGATGATGTTTCTTGCCCTAGGTTTAATTTTAAAGAGGAGGGTTAGGAGAAGGGTAGGGGAAAAATAACTTATGCTGGTGAGTTTTATGAAAGGGCAACCCTAAGAAACCTGAACTTGGAGAAAATGGTTTTCGAAGATGACATTCAAGTTGTTGACAACATTACGATGGATAGGAGAGCTTTTGCAAAACTTTGTCACTTACTAAAAACTGTTGGTAATTTAAAGGATAGTAAGAATTCAACCACTCAAGAACAAGTAAGCTCATTTCTTCATATTGTTGCTCATAATGTGAAGAATAGAGTTTTCAAAAGGCAAGTTGTAAGGTCTGGTAAAACAGTTAGTAGATAGTTTCATGCTGTGTTAAATGCAATTCTGAGACTACATTCCATTTGTTTTAAAAAAGTTGAACCCATTCCTGAAAACCATGGTGATGAGAGGTGGAGATGGTTCAAATTTAGGTGCCCTTGGTGGGACCTTTATTAAGGTTTCTGTTGATACAATTGATAGACCTAGGTACAGAATAAGGAAAGGGGAAATTTCCACCAATGTGTTGGGTGTATGCAACCCTGAGATGCAATTCATCTATGTCTTACCTGGGTGGGAAGGCTCGGCAGCAGATGGTCGGGTTTTGAGGGATGCAATAAGTAGGAGACATGGTTTAAGAGTCCCACAAGGTAATAATACAAGTTCTTCATTGATACTGAGGTTAGCTAAAGCTGTTTTCCAAGTCTGTTTTAGTAATACAATGGGTTTATTTGGGAATTTTAGGGACATATTATTTGTGTGATGCCGGCTACACAAATGGTGAAGGGTTTTTGGCACCTTATAGAGGACAGAGATACCATTTGTATAAACGTAGACATGGTGCCCAACCTCGAACTCCACAAGAATACTTTAATATGAAACACTCTCAGGCAAGGAATTGCATTGAGAGATGTTTTGGCATATTAAAGCAAGATGGGCCATTTTGAGGGATAAATCCCTTTATCCATTAAACACTCCATAATTTCATTAGGAGTGAGATGCCAATTGATCCAATGGAGTCTTACGTTAGACAGTTTGATAGTAGCCTGGACGATGGTGCTCTTGATGATGAGGAGGAAGGAGACCTTATCAGGCATTGTGAGACAAGTCCTGAATGGACTCAGTGGAGAGACCAACTTGCTCAAGAGATGTACAATGCATGGAGGCTTACACAACATTGACACAATGTTGATTGAATAACTATTTTCATTTATTTTCGTTTAGGGTATGAGGGTTATGGACATTTATGGACATTTATTTCATTTGAATCGCTTCCCTTGTTTCTTTTATTTATGACTTATGCTTATGAATAATTTTCATTGTAATTTATGTAATATTTTAACTGTTGTCTTATTGTTATATAATAAATTGCTGATTTGATTCCCTTGTTTGCATCATGTGTTATTGTTGTTTCTAACTCTTCAGTTAAGACAGTGAAGAATGGAGCACAGAAGTAAGAAATCAAACAGGCATGTCACTTACAAGAGACAGCAGGTTCAGATACCCGAGTAAGTGACCTTGGTGGAAGAGACCCAAAATCAGCAGTAGACACAGCAGCAAACACAATCTACTAAGAAGCAAAAACAAAAGAAAAGGCAGTGGACCAAGAAAGAGGACAAGTTGCTAGTTGAGTGCTTAGTTGAGCTAGCTTAGGACACAACTTGGAAAGGAGAGAATGAGTTCAAGGTTGGCTATCTGCTGCAAGATCTGACGAGGGGATTAGTGAACTGGTTGAGGAGATGGGCTTGTTCAGATCATCATATGATGTTGTTGGCCAACATATAACTTGGATTGCAAGCTTCTTCAGTTTAGCAGAAAGGCTCAATCAAAGGAGGAATCAAATATTTGAGGACATCATCAACCTTGGAGCTTTCACTGATGATGAGGTTATGGTAGCTGGAGAGCAAGTATGAGCATAAGGTTGATACATTGTTTGGGCTGCCTCAACTGTTGAAGAAGTCATATGTCCAGAAACAACTCCTTCAGGCCAATCCCTATCCTTGATGATCTCTTTTTATTAATTTTAACTTTTAGTACAGCCAAACTAATGCTTAATTTGCTAACATAATCCTGTATATTTTGGTACATTTTCTGCTAGGATTAGCTGGGTGTCTTTGCTTGGTATGCAAAGCAAACATTTGATATATTTTTGTACATGTTTTTTTTTTGAAAGGCAATAAATATTTTATTGATAGCAACAAGGCTCTTTGGTAAAGAACCAACAAGGCCTTAGGAGAATAGAATTTGACACCCAACTCAACTTATAAACAGACCAAAGGTAACTATATCTAACACCGTTCAGCCACCAACCAACCCATAGAACAACAAAAACAAACAATATGAGCAACAACTCACAACCCCTTAATAGAACCATAACCACACTTAGACAAAACAAAAATCACCCCTAGCTATCTTGAATCTCCAGCTTTCTCTAATCCATCATTAACTCCAAAATAATTCTCTTAGAAACAGTACAAAAAAAACAGCATTTAGCAACCAAATTCAGAGACAAAAATAAACTGTTTCAATATAGAGACAGTAATGGAGATGAAATATAAGAAAAAAAGGTCATATGTTTCAAATACTGTCTCAAATTCTTGAGACAGAAAAAAATGTCTCCAAATTCGATTCAACGTTTTCCCGCCAAAAGGCGCACTTCTCCCGCCATTAGTATGTCTCAGATTTTGTTTCTAGTAGAGACAGTTGTTGAGACGGTAAGTAGAGACATTTTTTGAAACGTTCCCGCCAATAGTACGTCTCAGATTATGTTTGTAAGTGGAGACAGTTGTTGAGACGAGTAATAGAGACATTCTTTGAAACGTACTATTTTGAAAGAAAAATATCTTTTTCAGTTTTTTATTTGGAATTGAACTCCAATTTTAAAAGATTTTTTTCATATATATTTTTACTTTAATCAACTAAAACTAAATATGATATGTATATATACTAAAAAAAACTAATCTTCATTTGTCTATAATTAAGATAATTTCTGAAAAAAATCTATAGTTATTTAACATTTAATCTAATTTCACAAATAAAATGAATTTGGAAAAAAATTGAAACTAATTAAGCAAGTTATTTAAAATTAAAACAAATTTAATTCTGGGATGGACTTAATTGCATGAATACAAGATATAGAAATCCGAAATTACATCACTTCTAGAAATCCGAAAATATTATGGTTAATTGTGAAATCCATCATTTGATTTCATTTTAGGTGTCGGTTGCAATGTTATTATTTTTTCAGTCTATTTGTAAATTATTTAGAATGTTATGGGTATACATCAAATGAAATCGATGCGGTTGTGAGGATATTATTTTTGCCCCATGGTTCAAACAATATGTAAGTGAATGAAAAGTTTATGCAAAAGCCTTTATACATTGATTGAGTACAGAAAAAGGATGTCATGCCTTCATACATATATTTTGTTATACACAGGCAGGGGAGGATCCAAAAATTTATCTGAGTGGGGGCAAATTTATGAGTATATATATATTCATAATGTAATTTTAGAATATCTTATACTTCTTCATAAGAAAATTAGTACTTAGCAGACAAATCATTTGAATGTAGAATTGAATATAATCATGAAGATGTCATCAAAATTTTATAAAAGGAGTAATATATATGTTTGATGGAAAAATTACTTTTTCATCCTCGTATGATAGGATGGATGCACAGATTCCACTGGTTCTAAGATCGTATGACATATAGTCTTCTACATAATAATTGGCTAGTGAGAGTTCGAGTACAGACCCTACTTCCCAAAGATAGGAGGGTTAGCTTTTATGAAGTAAGCCAAAACCAACCTCCTAAGCTGGAGACTTATTAAAATCAGCCAAACAATCATAATCTCTGCTACTACCATCTCTGCTCTTCTTAACTAACGCCTTTGATCCTCTGCCTGTACCTCCTCTCTTTACACCCGAGACAACTCGACTACTACCTTGATAAAAAGGATTAATGGAATCAATAGGTTCTCACCCTTGTTTCTTCTAAGCAAGGATGGGGAACAAGGCCGAATACATCACAAAGGTTTGAAGAAAAGGGATATGGAATGGAATTTGGAGATGCATTGTATGGATATGAATATGATGATGGAAAAGAAGATGGTGTTATTGAATATGGGAATGAATTTGGATCACAATTGTACATAGAACTTGGAAATTTAAAAGTTACATTAATCTACTCCTAAGTTACATCAAGACTGATCCTAAGAGATAAACAATCGTCTGACTTGTCTTCTGTTGAAAATTGCCTGCCCCTATTACATAGAAAAATTTTCTATTTATACTTGTTGGAGTAGTTAATTAACTCCCTTATCCAAACTGCATTAATTTGTTTAAATTAATTAAATTCCAACGGTTTTCATTACTAAACAAAGACCCCAATTGTTTGATCCATAAGGAATGAGTTTAACTATTTATTTGTGTGATCTCCATGGACTACTTGTGCCGTTAGTAAACTTGGATGAAGATGAATTTGAGGATGCGTCAAGCAATAATTCAAAAGCTTATGAAGAGGATGATGATGATTCCAATGAATGATTACTAAGTTGTGTAACTAGTGATATACATTTTGAATTTTTTTAATAATTGACTTTGAATTGTCCAAAACACTACCCTAATTAAACACTTGCTATTATAATTGAGTTTGAAATTGTTCAATACATTATTTTTCACTAATATATATATATATATATTGTTAATTAGATATTCCTATTGTTAATTAGTTTTAGAAACAAAAACAACAACACACTTTGAAATTCCCTCTCATTTGCCAAAATTTTGTATTTCCCGCTTTCCAAATTTCAATACTTAGCAAGATTTATGTAGAAACGATTTTTGAAACGGAACTTTAAGTTTCGTTTTTATGTCCGTCTCTGGTGAGACAGTTCCGGAGACGTTTATCAAGTATATGATAAAATAAAACAGAAGTTAAAAATCTTATCTCAAATAACAGCCACCCATTTTATCCGAAAATATATTTTTTCATTCTTTCTTTTATCCTTTCTTCTCCCCCGCCTGCCCTTGTTTCTTCTTCTTCTTCTTCCCCTCACCCGAAACCCTAACCCTTACCAGCACTGCCCCCTTTCATCACCATCATCAGTCAATCTCCACCTGTTCGAGACCCAATCGCCACTACCATTCTTTCTTTTCCCTTCTCCCTAATTTTTAATATTACCCAATACCCAAAAGTCCTAAACCCTAATTTTCTTCCCTTTCTTTCACGACCTAGAGTCCTCGACTCATTCTCTTCTCCCTCCGCCTCCCTCCTTCCTTTCTAAAATTCCAAGTTTCAACAACGATGGCTCGCCCCTCCGCCTGTCTCTGGCAATGATGGCTCCCTCTCCGCCTCCCTCCTTTATTTCGAACGGTATTGTTAACTACAACTTCCTCCTTCGAATTCGAATCCTCCGATTAACTGCCTGGTATGTCATTCTTTCTTTCCAATTTATTCCTTTATTCATTTACTTCCTTTCTAGAATTTTCAATCTCTTTCCAACCGACAACACCTTTCTTTCTCCCCTTCCTCCTTATGAGTTATTTCATTCAATATCTAAATCAATTTGAATTGATTTGTTCCGGACTTCATCAAGCTTAGTCGATTTCTTCTTTCTGCAATTTTGGGATTTCGGTTTCTCCTATATTTCAGGTAAGTTTCTCTTCTATTCCTGCAATTTTGGGTTCTATTAATCATGTTCAGTTTATGTTATTTGCTCTTAAAAAGAACCATTAAATCATTGAAAATCCGAGCTAAGTTGCTTTCCCCTGTTACTTGGTTTTCATTTGTGATGTTTTACTAATATATACTCTTTTGCTAATAGCAATAATTATCTTATTTTCATTTCGCAGTTAAAAATGGTGTTGTATGTTTCACTAGTGAAAGATGGTAGAGATGCTTTTGAAGGAAGTCCTCTGGTAAGAATTGGCTGCAAAGGGATGCATGCAAGTGACTACAAGAAGATCGGTGCTAAGTTCATGGTCTGTAAATTTGTTGCTATTTCTTACTTTATATTTTTAACTTGATTTTAATGCCTAAATTTGTTTCAATTGCTAGAGACTTGACCAAGATTTTAACCATGATGGAGGTATTACATTAAGAGTCTGCTGTACTTTAAACTTGTTGTGATATTTGGACTATTTAACTCTTTGCCTTTTTATCTTGATTAGTTTCTTTTTTTGGGTAGAAAAAAGATGATTAGTTTTCATTATTGCTAGAACTGTCCTCAAAATTAATTTATGAAATGCTGCCTTTCTAATTTGTATATACTTTTGCTCGGTTCCTTAAGCTGTGTATGTTAATATATACAAGTTTAATGTAATGTGTATTGTCTGTTATCTACAATGTTTGGGTTAGGAACCTCAAAGCCACAAGCTAATCTTTCATCTCTTAATAGCATTATGGCAGTGATATAGAAGCTGATGTTGCTTTAATGATGGTTCAATGCTTTTATGATGAGTTTGACAATTATGTAATATCCTGCTTTCCTAATTAAGGAGATAAAAATTGTGACTTTTACAATGGAATTTGGCCCAGGTGGGAGTTAAAAGGCCTTACCTTGCTATAGAAAAAGGAGTAATGACAGCATGTTAAATATTGGAATCAACCCACCGTCGCCGTCAGCCCCGCCTTCCATCAAGACCTCATGTGGCTTAATGGCAAGGTCAATTTCTTTCTTTTTCTTTTCTAAATTCTCTATTGGGTTTTTTTTTTCTGCTTGCTATATGGGTAAATGTGAAATATTGGAATCCATGGAGGTTTTAAGTTGGGTCTTTATTAGTTATATGAAGCACTAAACTACCAAATTATTGGATATGTTGTTGTTTGCTGGGATTTTTGGTGGTTGGTATGGGGAAATTTGTAGTTTGGATTGGAATGATGAAGAGATGAATCTTTGGAAATCAAAGCTGTAATGATAGCCTCAATGCCCTGGTTTGGGTATAGAAGCTTTATAATTTGAAGATTAATATGATGAGTTTATTGATTTGTTCTTAATTATTTATACACAAGTACTAAATGTTGGATAAGTTGGTTGATTGGTCTTTGCGGTTAGTATACAAGTACTAATGCTTAATTGAGCTTCTAGTTTTGGTTCAATGCAGTTTTTGCACTTGCAAAGCTTATGAATGTCAAAGAAGAGGGTAAATGATTGTTCTGTTGAAGTAATGGAAGAGATAAGGAGACATCAAAAGGATTGATTTTATGTAGGAAAAGTTTTGGCCGAATGGGAAGAGCAAGAGGGCTAGCCAAAGTGTTGGACTTTCCATGAGAAACCAAGCCAAGAAAATGGGTGTCACAAGACAAGAAAAAGGGTGTCTGAGTTTTTAAATATGTTCTGCTCTATTCTTGAATATTCATCCTAATATTAATGCTAAGTATACTTTTTTTTTGTTTGGCACAAATGTTTGTAAACATTATAATATTAATATTAATATAATTTCAGTTTTATTATTGGTAATTACATTATCAAGAGTATTATAATTTTTATGTTTTTTTTGGCACAAATAATTTTTATGCATTTAATATATATTAAATTAATAATGAGAATTATTAATATAGAAAATTAATTTATAGAAAATTAATAATGAAAATAATGTTTCTATAATTGTCTCGTCTCTACAGAAACAGTATTTGAGACAGTTAATCTTCAAATCTAACGGATGTCTCTGATTCCGTGTCTGACAGTCAAAGACATTTTTATTCTGTCTTTGATCCTTAATCTAACGGATGTCTCTGATTCCGTGTCTGACACTCAGAGACATTTTTGTTCTGTCTCTGATCCTTAGCAACGCCACTTTTCAATACGAATTAATTTCCGTCTCAGATTCCATCTCTACTGTGTTTAGAGACATTTTTTTTACCTAAAAAATGTTTCTATTTTCCATTTCTATTTGCCATTTTTTTTTGTAGTGAAAGCATAAAAACAGAAGACAACGACACAAAGCCAATAAAAGAAAAGATAACAGAAAAACACCCAAACCAACTAAGAAATAGAAAGGAGCAAATAACGCAAATCTCTTCTATCCATCTTGACCCTCTAATTCAACTAATTTGTTAATAATCACTTCATCTTCATCAACAAATGATATACCTAACAATTTGCCAACCTCAAGCACCTTACGAGCTTCATTTCTCAGTACATTATTCCGATGAGCAATATCATCATCTGAAATATGGTTATCAATTTCATTAATTTCAGGAGGGCCATTATAGACAACCATCACATTATTAGCTTTCACATGACTCTTTTTCCTGCTCCAATAATGGTTTTTACGCTTTTTCCTTCGCCTTGGTTTTTTCAATGTATGATCAACAATAGACTCCAAAGCAACAACAGATTCATCGATAGAAGTCATTCGAATAGCATTCATTTCTGAGTCTGAAACAACAATAGCAGATTCAGTGCTCTGGATGGTAGGAAAAAGACCATTAGCAACCATCAAGCTCTCATTATCATCAAAAATATCATCCAACCTCTCACTTTCACCCACATGCAAAGTCATATGACAACACTTACCTGAATCGCCAGAATCTAAAACATTATCCACATTTCCAAATTCAACAGAGACTTCTCTATAATTAGCTTCCTCTTCAAGGATCATATTGATTTCATCAGTGCTGCGTGAATGAACACTAAAACAAGGACTACCCGGAGTACCATAGCCATCTGAATCGACTAAATAATAATTTTGATCTTGATCAAGAACAACATTTGGATCATCTGATAGCTCATCATCACTACAAGGAGAACAACCAATTTTTTCCACTGTTAAATGGTTGGAATTCAACTTATGAGATTCAAAGGGTTTACCACAGGGAGACAAAAAATTAACAAGAGTCCAGTTATAAATAGGTGCCATCCTAAAAAAAAAAGGAAGCTGAAATCTAATAGGCTCATGACAAGTCATGATATCAGAACTTGGTGGAATAATGGGATTAGGGAGCCTAGCCAAAGTTTTGGAAGGTTCAACAACCTCAGTATTTGCAGAATTAACAACTGAAACATGGTCTATCTTGCTTTCAGATTTTTTGGATCTTAGCCAATCTTCAACATTAATTTTGATCACTAAGAAACCATTTTCCAAATGAATCGTAATCGAATTGGAAGAATGGTTTGGAGATTCAGTAGAATCATTGTTCTCATCAAAAGTCTTCTCAGGTTACTGCAAAGGATTAGAGGGAAAGGATTCCTTGATTACATCTCTATTTGCCTCGACCTTAGTAGGACCATTTTCATTACAAACGGTGGGCTTGGGATTGAAATTGTTACTTGGAGGATGTGCAGTGAAATTGTTACTTGGGATTGATATTTTTGTACATGTTAGCAGCTGCTCTTTGAACATTAGGTTCCAGGTGATTTTTTTGTAAGTATGGCTGGGGTAAACAATCATTTTCATGATAAATTATATTATGCAAATGGTAATTTCATGTCTTCCATTAACTATTGCAGGATATTTAATGATAGATACTCTGTTGAAGTGCATTTAGAAGAAATTTTGTTGTTGATAATTGTACTTGCATTTGCATAACAGGTGTTGATAAATTTTGTGAACTAACACATCCAGGGGCATTATAGTAATGTATCATTTCTGGAATGTTGGATTACCCCTAACCAAACATGGTATTCAAATATTCCCAGGAATCCTAACCAAACAAAAATGACCACTTACCCGGGTAAGTTGGGGCGGGAATCATGTCACTGTTGGGGATCTGATATTAACACCAAACGGCCCCTTAAGGCCAATCAAAATAAGGATTTGAAAAGGAAAAGAAAAAGAATGATTTCAATACCGATGGTGCTTATCATATTCAAACTCATATATAGCTAATTGCCTATAAAGAAGAAAGAAAGTGAGAAACCACATTAAATTTATATCGTTCATCATCGCGACCCTTCATATATATTTTTATCATTGAAAAGAATGTTTAAAGCCAAGGACCACAAATAAAAGGGGGTTTTCTTAATCTTTTTCTAAATGGTAGTTTTGAAATTACTTTTATTTCAAAACAGTTCAATTAAGTTATCTTTATTGCGTTCAACATTTGCTCTCCAAATGATTTATATGTCTCTTCCCAATCTTTCACATTAACTAGAGCCATTGTAATCGCAATGAATCCGCAATAATTTGCTATATTCGAGCAGCATCACATGTACTCAAATACTCAAACTTAATCACATCAGATGGGTTAAAAGTTGAACAGGACATGGCACCTATAAGTTACAATATGACAAAGCAGTGCATTAATCTGCAAGATGAGAGAAATTTATGCTTATCTGATACAATATGAATATAATATAATTTCCAGAAAGACTTCAAATCTAATAAAAGATAATCGATAAAACCCTATGCAAATTGTAAAGAATCTTAAAAATGTAAATCATGGTTCAAGTGGGTAAAATTGTCTATCTACATATTTTCATAATTAAACTCACTTAGTTTATAAAGTTCACTTTGTCAGACTTGTAATATAAATGCATGAAATTTGGCCTTGATATTGGAATGGAAGGGTCATTTACTTCACCAAAAATAAAGTAGCATTACTGAAATCTTTTGTCTCTTACAAACCTGAGTTTGCAAATGCTTGAACTTGATCTTTTAAAAGGTGTGAGCAGAATGGAAAAAACATGGAAACAAAATGTCATTTTTGTTGTCTATAGTAAATACATACTATATTAACAACAAGTTGTTGTGTTTTTGGCTGAAAAATGTATAGAAATTTGCGTAATAAAGCTCTATTTTTGTGATGATGCATCTCTTCTATACAGCTAACTTGGGAGATAATATAAAGAATTTGACTGGAAAAAATAAATGATAAATTAAAAACACAAGATAAAAGTCAAAGTTGCATTCTTTACGATTTGGAGACAAGACAACAATATATAAACAAATAGGAAGACACAATAACAAAATTTTTAATAGCAGAGTCAAAAAAGCTTTGAAAAGTTGGGCAACTACAAGAGTCAACTACATTTAAAACTATATATGATATGATGATAAATTCTCAGTCAATAAACTTTTATGCTATTATTTAATTACTTACAACAGTGATTTGTTTAGCCCAAATGTGGAAGATGAATTGATACGTCAAAATTAGTGAGAAACATAACATGTGAGATTTGTGTATATATGCAATCGATGTTACCATAACCATCTAAATAAAAAGTTTTACCTTAAAAAAGATTCTTGAAGGAACAAAAAGAGTTTACATGCCTTTGAGTCTTTCTGCTACCAACAATAGCTCTAATTTTCCCAAAGAAAATCAATAGAGAAATAATGGAAATAAAAGAATCCAAAAGGTTATATGTGTGTGTGTGTGTCTACATATATACACACACACATATATATAGATGATGAACATTGGGGGTTTAAGTTTTTATTTTATTTTATTTTTGCCGTAGTATTTCAAGCTGCTATTTTTTCCCTCCTGTTTAATTAATTGGCATTGATTTTTCCGTAATAAACATCTAATTACTTGAATCTAGTAGGCGTTTGAAACTAGGTTAGTGTATTTGTTAGGATTTAGTTTGGGCGTGAGTCATAACTAATGAGGAATAAGGAAGGATAAGGATTAATTTGGCATTGAGCGGTTAATCTACGATATCTATCCAATTTAGTAGATTTTATAGTTTTTTACAGATGATTAGATTAATTACCCGAAGAATCAATGCTTTACAATTGAGATTTTCTTTGATTGATAGTTTCTTAAGTAAATTTATATTTGCATATTCAATTTTTGCTACAATTTAATTTATAATCAAATCATCCACCCCCCCCCTTACTTTTAATTTGCTTGGATAAGTAGATAATAATAACTCACTTGGGATACGACTCGTTACTCGATTTAGTTTTAAGTTAGTGTAATCACCAATTATATTTTGTGTGTTACGACGCACTTCATTTACAATTGCAATTTAATTCTCTTATAGAGTGAACGGAAAACTAAAAGACAAACAAATACGTAAAAAAAAAAAATTGTCCACATTCAGGATCCTTACAAAATCAGGTATAGAAATTATACCTTAGGAGCAAGATCACAAAAATGAAGATAAAATTTGAAACCACTGCAGCGAAATCTTGCTTGGATCCCGCCTCTGAGGAATCCACATGACCAACTAGTAATCAACAATTAAGCTTGAGTTTATTTCATGTTGTGCAAGCAAAATGTTATAGAGGGTTTTATTTTTCTGAAACTGTTGACGGCTTGAAATATGTGTTGGCTTCTTTCCTAAGGTAAAAAACACTTATTTCTACCTAGGTTAGAAAAATCTTGATGGAGCATTTGCCTATATTTCAATCTTTCAAATGGAGAGACAAAATATTGAAGGACAATCTCTTTAAATAGTAACAGGTGATGCGCCAAAGGCTTATCATGGTCTTGAAGAACACAATGGAGACCATGGAGATCATGGAGAGGATGAGCTTATGCGGCAAAGAAGCAAGGACAAGCTTGAAGAAGCAAGGGTTTGCGCAAGTGATGATTCAAGCACTAAGGAGTTGCCTAAGATGCCATTTGATCCATTGAAGATGCCTTTAGGTCCGATGACTAGAGCAAGAGCTAAGAAGTTCAAAGATGCATTAACAAGCCTTGTTCGAACTCATCTTGAAGACTTGAAGATCATTGAAGTGCAATTGAAGAGCTTTGATGAAGATAAGAGCAAGAATATTCCCATCGATTCCAAACTCCTCACTTTGCTTGAAATCGATGAGCATTAGATCTTACATTATATCTTAGATTAGCTAGTTAATTAGTTTAGATGATATTGGATTGGGCCTTGTTTGACTAAGTCCAATCCTTGCTTAATTATGTTATGTTATTTACTTTTCCTAGTAGGACAAGGAGCAAGCTATTTCCTTGATCCTTCCTTTATGTTAGGCCGCCTATGAGGACGGTTTAGAGGGGTTTATGCGTTGATCCTATGCCTATACAAAGGGTCTATATCCCTCTTGTAAACACAAGCCAAGTTATCAATAAAATTGAGGTTTATTCACCCATATCGATTATTTGGCTTCTTTATTCTAGTTTGAGCATACTTTAGGGTTCTTCAATCTTGTAGAGTCCTAGCAAGCAATTAGGTTTTGTGAGCTTAATTGTTTGTGAATCTTGTGATCTTAGGAGTTCAATTGCAGGTCTAATTGGAGTTCTAAGGCCGACGAACGAAGAGGAGATCTTTGGGATAGGTTGATCGATTTCTACAAGTCTCTATGGTAATTTCAAGTTAATCTTTGGCGGGTCTCAAAGGTGGATTTGAACCTAAAGTAACTAGATTCGTATCAATAGGGATGGTTGGGATGGTGGGAGTGATGGGAGGTGATACGAATCTAGTTGTTATTGGTTCAAATCCACCTTCAAGACCTGCCAATGATCAAGTTGAATCACCCAACTTCTAGACTTGATGAAATCAATATTCTTCCCAAGGATCCAATCTTCGTTCGTTAGCCTTAGATGATCAATTAGACCTGCAATTGACAACCTAAGATTACAAGAATCACAACTAGGTAATCACTATCTAATTGTTTGCTAAAACTCTACAAGATTGAAGAAATCCTAAGTATGTTCAAACTAGAACAATGAAGCTAAATTCTCAAGGTGTTTAAACACTTAATTTGATTGAAAAACTTAACTTATGTTTACAAGAGGGTATGGATCCCTTATATAGAGGTAAGGGACGTCCTACCCTAATCCTAAAGCAATATGGGCGGCTATAAGGCCTTACAAGCCCAAAAATAAAGAGAAGGAAAACTAATCCAAGTCCAACTAGGAAAAATAAATAACAAGACATAAATAAAAAAAGATTGGACTTAGTCAAACAAGGCCTAATCCTAATGTCATCTAAACATAACAATAAGCTAATCTAAGATAGAATAAGGCCCTTGTATGGCCAAATACAACTATCAAGCCCAATTACACATCAATTGCAAGCAAAGTGAGAAGCTTGGAATCGATGGAAGTCTTCTTGCCCAAATCATCATCAAAGTTCTTCAATTGGACTTCGATGGTCTTCATGTCATCTAGATGAGTTCGAACAAGGCTCATGAGTGCTTCATTGAGTCTCTTAGCTCTTGCTCTAGTAATCATACCAATAGGCATCTTCAATGGATGGAATGGAATCTTCTTGGTGCTTGGAACATGCTCAACGATATTTCCATGATCTTCATGCATCTCCATGCTTCCTTGCAGCCCTTGCACATCCTTTCCATTATCTCCATTGTCATCTTCAAGTCCATGATAAGCCCTTGGCGCATCATCCCCTCCCAGTTTAAAAGGATTCGTCCTCAAATCTGCATCATTATCAAACAAAGACAAATCAACAACATTAAAGGTAGCACTTATATTACCATACTCACTAGGAAGGTCTAAATTGTAGGCATTATTGTTGATCCACTCCAACACTTGGAATGGATCATCTCTGCAGGGTAAAAGCTTGGATTTCCTCTTTTCAGGAAATCTTTCTTTCCTTAGATGCAACCAAACCCAATCTCTAGGATCAAAGATAACCTCCTTTCGACCTTTGTTAGCCATCTTCATGAAGTGTTGAGTCTTCTTCTCAATGTTTGCTCTATACTTCTCATGAAGTTCTCTAACAAATTCAGCCTTTCTTTTACCATCCATGTCAACTTGCACACTCAAAGGTAAACTCATCAAATCCAAAGGAGTCAAAGGATTAAAACCATACACAATTTCAAAAGGTGAATAACCAATAGTACTATGTATGCTCCTATTATATGCAAATTCAACATGAGGCAAACAATCCTCCCAAGTTCTTAATTAAAGCTCTAAGTAAGGTAGATAAAGTCCTATTAACTACTTCAGTTTGGCCATCGGTTTGAGGATGGCAAGTAGTTTAAAACAACAACTTAGTACCTAACTTAGCCCATAAAGTTCTCCAAAAGTGACTTAAGAACTTAACATCTCTATTAGAAACAATGGTTCTAGGCATTCCATGCAATCTAACAATCTCCCTAAAGAACAAGTTAGCTACATTAATGGCATCATTAGTTTTAATACATGCAATAAAGTGTGCCATCTTAGAAAACCTATCAACCACAACAAAAACAGAATCTTTACCTCTCCTAGAACGAGGCAAACCTAACACAAAATCCTTGCTAATGTATGTCCATGGTTCATGAGGAATAGGCAAAGGAGTATAGAATCCATGAGGTTTAAATGTAGATTTAGCTTGCAAACAAACAATGCAACTAGAAACATACTTTCCTACATTATATCGCATTTTAGGCCAAAAGAAGTGTTCATGCAATATCTCATATGTTCTATTAACACCAAAGTGACCCATTAATCCCCCTTCATGCGATTCCCTCAACAAAACATCACGCAAAGAACAAGAAGGAACACAAAGTCTAGATTCTTTAAACAAAAATCCAGAATGCAAGTAATACTTCCCAAATCCATAATTAGCACATGCTTTAAAGATATCTCCAAAGTAAGCATCCAAAGCATACAAATCTTTAATAAACTCAAATCCTAGAAATTTAGATTCAAGTGTGGAAAGTAACACATAACTCCTTGATAATGCATCAGCCACAACATTCTCCTTACCTTTCTTATATCGCACCACATAAGGAAAACTCTCAATGAACTCCATCAACTTAGCATGACGTTTGTTCAACTTTTGTTGGCCTTTCAAGTACTTCAAGCTCTCATGATCAGTGTGTATCACGAACTCTTTAGGCCACAAATAATGCTGCCATGTTTGCAATGCTCTCACAAGAGCATACAACTCTTTATCATAGGTGGGATAGTTCAATGCAGCCCCATTCAATTTCTCACTAAAATATGCCACGAGCTTTCCTCCTTGCTTTAAAACAGCTCCAATACCTACACCTGATGCATCACATTCAATCTCAAAAGTATTGTTAAAGTTAGGTAAAACAAGCAAAGTAGCATTAGTAAGCTTAGTCTTAAATGTCTCAAATGCTTCTTGTTGTTTTGGACCCCATTCGAATGGTGTATTCTTCTTCATCACACTTGTTATAGGTGCTGCCAAGGTGCTAAAGTCCTTAACAAACCTCCTATAAAATCCAGCCAAGCCATGGAATGACCTCACTTGACCAATATTTGTTGGTGTTGGCCAATCTTTGATGGCTTTGATCTTCTCTTCATCAACCTCTATACCCTGCGCACTCACAACAAAACCAAGGAAAATAAGCCTATTTGTGCAAAAAGTGCACTTCTTAAGGTTAGCATACAACTTCTCAACCCTAAGTACATCCAACACACATCTCAAAATGCTCAACATGATCCTCTAGAGTGCGGCTATACACAAGTATATCATCAAAGTAGACAACAACAAATTTGCCAATAAAAGCTCTCAAAACATGGTTCATTAGCCTAATAAAAGTACTAGGTGCATTAGTCAATCCAAAAGGCATAACTAACCATTCATACAATCCAAGCTTAGTTTTAAAGGCAGTTTTCCATTCATCACCCCCTTTCATGCGAATTTGATGGTACCCACTTTTAAGATCAATCTTAGAAAATAAACAAGCACCATGCAATTCATCTAACATATCATCTAATCTAGGAATAGGGTGACGATACTTAACTGTTATGTTGTTGATAGCTCGACAATCAACACACATTCTCCAAGTTCCATCCTTTTTAGGAACAAGCAACACAAGAACAGCACATGGAGAAAGGCTTTCTCGCACATAACCCTTTTCAAGCAACCCTCTAACTTGTTTCTCCAACTCCTTAGTCTCATCAAGATTGGTTCTATATGCAGGCCAATTAGGAATTTGAGCTCCAGGGATGAAATCAATTTGATGCTCAATCCCTCTAATTGGTGGCAATCCACTTGGAATTTCTTTAGGAAACACATCTGCATAATCGCTTAAAAGAGAAACAATATTGCTTGGAAGTTCTCCAGCCAAGTTATTAGTGCTCATAAGTGTGTTTTTAAGCAAAAGCAAGATCAAAACAGAATTCTCATGCAAAGCACTCTTAACCTCACTCTTAGTAGCTAAATAACACTCCTTAACAACTCTCTTAGAACTATCTTTTCTTTCACCCAAAACAGATTTATTCTCATCATTATTCACACCTAAACTAGGTTCGAACTTACTCTTTTCTTTAGCCCTAAATTCAACATCCATTTTAGCAAAATCATCCCTCAATTTCAATTGATCTTTTAAAGCTTCTTGAGGTGATAATGGAACTAAAGTGATAGGAATCTTACCGCACATAAAAGAGTACTTGTTAGTATCACCATCATGTTGCACTTTGTTGTTATATTGCCAAGGTCTCCCAAGCAAAACATAACAAGCTTGCATAGGCAAGATATCGCACAAGACATCCTCTTCGTACCTGCCCAAAAAAAGAGTAACCAAAACTTGCTTGTTAACCCTAATTTCTTCTCTTGAACCAACCTAAGCTATAGGGTTTAGGATGTTTCAAAGTAGGTAGTTGCAACTCCCTCACCAAATAAACACTAGCTATGTTTGTACAACTCCCACCATCGATGATCGCACTACTAGGTTTTCCATTAACATAACACCTAATATGAAACAAATTCTCCCTTTGATTCTCAACATCCCCTTTCACATAAGCAGTCAAACTTCTCCTAGCAACCAAACTCTTAAGTGGTGGTAACCCATCATTATCATCAATTGCAACCTCATCATCATCCCTTTCATCACCATCCCCACTAAAATCTAGAGTTAAATCCTCCTCTTCACTAAAAAGCTCACCATGCTCATTAAAATACATCACCTTCTTATTAACACAATCATTAGCATAGTGACCAAATCCTTGACACTCAAAACACTTAATGTGAGACTTAGATGATGAACTAGAACTAGAGCCCTTACTTTCGGTTTTAGGACTTACAAACTCTTTCTTCGCACTCTCCTCTTCCTTCATGTCCTGTTTCTTGTAAAGAGATTTCCATGAGCTACTAGATGACGAAAATCCTTTCTTGGCCGAATTACCCCTCTTCACTTGACCTTCGGCCTTCAATGCATGTTGCAACATCTCCTCTACATCATAGTGTTGTTGCATCTCAACTATATCATGAATCTCCCTATTCAAACCTGCAAGAAATCTAGCCATAGTTGCTTGTGGAGCTTCTTCAATTTCAGCCCTAGACATCAACAACATCATCTCCTAATAGTACTCATCAACACTCTTAGATCCTTGCCTCAAAGCTTGCAATCTTTGATAAAGAGAATTGATGTAGTAACTTGGCACAAATCTCTTCCTCATAGCACTCTTCAAATCAGCCGATGTTTCAATTGGTCTCTCCAAATTCCTCCTCCTTGATTGAACCAATTGATTCCACCAATTTAAAGCATTCTCAACAAACTCAAGAATTGCAATTTGTACCTTCTTAGATTCGGCATAAGGATGATAATCAAAGTACATCTCCAATTTTGATTCCCAATCCAAGTAATCATCTGGAATTCCTCTCCATTGAACTTAGGAATTTTGTACTTGATGTTATCTTTAGGCTCATCTCTATCACCACCTCTTCTAGGCCGCAAGTTCTCATTGCAAGCTTGTCCTCCAACTTCTTGCTCCCTTAATCAATCCAGTGGACCTCCCCTAGCAACTTGCCTAGGTGCTTGATGCTCCCTAACATCATCTCCCAATTCACCTCTCCTTGGTGGTGGTGATTGAGCAAGATTAGCCCTAGGTTGATTTTGGCCCTCTCTTATTTGATGAACTTCATTAGTTAGGGCATCCATTTGTTGCATTATAGTTTGTATCATAGTAGCCAAGTCGGCTTGATTTTCTCCATCCTCCTTATCCCCCATTGTACCTGCACAAAAGGTTAGTAAAGATAAAGGAAATCCTCACAAAGAGTGTGTGTGTGTGTGTGTTTGTGTGTGTATTTTTACCATAAGTGCTTTCGTGTTTGCACTCAACCTATGGATTGACGGTCCTCTAATCACTCTAGATGATCTCACATAATTCTGCCTTTTTCCATTCCTTTTAGCTTCTATAGGCCTAATAAGAAAAACTTGTAAGAATTACTTCGCTCTTCTAGTGACCTACTTCAGGAACAAACAATTAGTAGCAAAAACTAGAGTGAATCAAAGTTAAGTGATCTCAAAACACCAAAACAAAACTTGTAGTACTTCAATGTCGATGTAGATAGTCTCAATGTAGATGTTATACTTGAATTTGAGACCAAAAAGTTCCTGTCTCAACCCTGCATAAAGGTCGAACTTAACTTGGAAAAGGGTGAAACATCCCCCTAATCACACAAACCTTTTGTACTACTTAATTCCAAAGGCTCCAAACTAAATTCTAACACTCCAATTACAACAAAAGCTTCCCAAAATCCTTAAACACACTTTCAATTTCACTGAATTTCCTCCAATTAGGACTAATTGCAACAAATTAGATCAATTGCACAATCACAAACCCTAATCCCCAAAAAAACCTCCAAAATTGTGATAACTTTTTTTTAATTCTTCAATATTTTTCCCAGAAAGATCAAGATGTAAAAGCCCTAAATCTAAAATTTCAGCCAATTCCGACCAGTAACGAATCCGGAACAAAAATAACAAGTTTCTGGTTGAAATTTTTTTTTAATTTATTTTTTTATTGATATTTTTCGATATAACCTTGATGTATGAGGACTCCAAATCTGAAATTTCAAAGCCAATGGAGCTATAATGAATCTAGAATAAAAATCACAAGTTTCTGAATTTTTTATTTTCAACTTTGTGATATGGATGAAGATGGAACAAGAACTTGATGAATGATGAATAGAAGGATAGATTTACCGATTGAAGATGAAAACCTATGCTTTGATTACTGGTTGATACGAATCTAGTTGTTATTGGTTCAAATCCACCTTCAAGACCTGCCAAAAATCAACTTGAGTCACCCAACTTCTAGACTTGATGAAATCGATATTCTTCCCAAGAATCCAATCTTCGTTCGTTAGCCTTAGATGACCAATTAGACCTGCAATTGACAATCTAAGATCACAAGAATCACAACTAGGTAATCACTATCTAATTGTTTGCTAGGACTCTACAAGATTGATGAAATCCTAAGTATGTTCAAACTAGAACAATGAAGCTAAATTCTCAAGGTGTTTAAACACTCCATTTGATTGAAAAACTTAACTTATGTTTACAAGAGGGGTATGGATCCCTTATATAGAGGTAAGGAAAGTCCTACCCTAATCCTAAATCAATATGGGTGGCTATAAGGCCTTACAAGCCTAAAAATAAAGACAAGGAAACCTAATCCAAGTCCAACTAGGAAAAATAAATAACAAGACATAAATAAACAAGGCTTGGACTTAGTGAAACAAGGCTCAATCCTAATGTCATCTAAACATAACAATAAGCTAATATAAGATAGAATAAGGACTTGGTATGGCCGAATACAACTATGAAGCCCAATTACACATCAATTGCAAGTGGAGTGAAAAGCTTGGAATCTATGGAAGTCTTCTTGCCCAAATCATCATCAAAGATCATCAATTGGACTTCGATGGTCTTCATGTCATCTAGATGAGTTCGAACAAGGCTCATGAGTGCTTCCTTGAATCTCTTAGCTCTTGCTCTAGTCATAGGACCAATAGGCATGTTCAATGGATCGAATGGCATCTTCTTGAAGCTTGGAACATGCTCAATGATATCTCCATGATCTTCATGCATCTCCATGCTTCCTTGCAGCCCTTGCACATCCTTTCCATTATCTCCATTGTCATCTTCAAGTCCATGATAAGCCCTTGGCGCATTAGGAGGGTTGGGAAGGATGGTTTAGGGATATTCGTGAAGGGGTGTAGCAAACAACAGTGAAACAAGGGTCTAACGAAGGAGAGTGCAAGCAGCTCATCTCAGGGCGGGCATGGTACTGCCATAAACCCCAAATCGTTTTTGGGCAGTAAAACCCAAATTCTAAAGTGTATATACATTTGAAAGCTTTTTGTGATATATCCTCGAATCGATGAGATGGGCTAAAGTTAGAGATAGTGGGCCTTGGCATCTTATGAAACATTTTAAAATTTATCTTAGTCTTAGACTCTGTTTTGTTCGCAGAAATTATCAGATGAAGCATTTGCCTGCATTTCAATCTTTCAAATGGAGAGACAAAATATTTAAGGACAATCTCTTTAAAGTTGATTTTATTGGGATCATCAATATTTTTTTGGATTTATACTTTTGATCTAAAAATATATAAGAAAGATAGGGTTGAGGCAATTGGTGATAGAAACTATACGGATGATTTTGTAGGTTGGATATTTTACTTGAGAATTTTGTTCGATCATGTTTATAAAGACACTGATAACTTGGCTACTGTGAACCGATTTTGTGAGAGATTTGCTGCCAAGTTGAGAACCTTTGAACCACTTCGAGAATTTTTGATATAGCTGATATCTGAGTTGTTCCTTGATTTGGAATTTCAAGGAATGTTTGAAGATTTGTTTCATAAATTTTAGTTACTTGTGCTTCAAAGTCCAAAGTTTTCACACCGCTATTAGAGGGAAACGAGGTTGTCATGGAAGACTTTTGTTTATGATTTTCATGAATTAAGTACCATATTTTATGATGTTATGATGTTATTCTATACTTTAGCCTATTCATGACTTTATTAAAAAAAATATGGGCTTATTGGACAAATAATCTAATTGGCATTTCAGACTTAACAATGTCTTACTTGCTTTAACACCAACTATTCAATGTCAATCTTTTTGTGCTTCACTACCCAGTTGCTCTAAGTGTGCGACCCCTTAGTTTCACAAAACGTTTGTAGTGACAAGAAACCAATTTGTTGTCACTAGCAACACATCATTTTTAACTAAGTTACAAGAATATTGTGATTCGATATAACCTTATCTGTGAACAATGTTGCAAAATATTGTGATTCGATATAACCCAAAAGTTTTAACCTATCAATGCAGCACACATATATCTGTCAAACTTTAGTTTAAACCCAAAAGCTTAATTAAATGTGTTCTTGGGTCTTTCAAGTATATTTGCCACATTTTACAGCCCATCTCTTTATGATGTAGGATCCGACTCATATGAATTATATCAAACTTCCCCGTTCGCATGGAAAGCAAAAATATAATTAAATAATTCTTTTAGATCAAAACAAAAAGAACTTTTTCTTGATTGAAAAACTTATTACTCGAAACAAATTTTTCCCGTCGAATTTGAAGGAGATACTCTGCTCAAACTGAATAAATATTTTTTTAATTATTTCCTCCTGCCGATCAAAATTTTCACCATCCATGACTTAACCTGTCAATTCAAAATTATATTCATTTGCTTGATACACATGATAACTTAAAACTTCCCCATTCACATGTGAAGCAAAAATATAATTAGATAAACACACTAAACACGAAACAAAAGGACATTTTTTAATAATTGAAAAATTAATGCTCGAAACAAATTTTCCCATCGAATTTGATGGATAAACCCTGCACAAACTTTATGTATATTCTTCTTTTATTTTCTCATGCCGATAAAAATCTTCACTATCCATGACTTAAGTTGTTAACTCAAAATTATATTCATTGGCTCAAATACCAATGGTAGAAGCAAAAAATATAATTTGATAAACATATCAAACACGAAATACAAAGAACTTTTTTATTAATCAAAAGCTCAATTCATAAGAAATTAACAATTTGATTGAAGGCTCCAACCTAAAAACAATGTTTTTATTAACCCTAATTCGGTTTCACTAGATACATCCTTTTGACAAATTCACTAGCCTCAAACACAACCATTTAAAAAATTACTTTTTGAGTATCAAATATATATATATATATATATATATACCCAATATTTAATGATAACCAATTTTGGTTAAATATTAAAATTAATAATTATTAGTAGAAATAAGCTTTCTATGGAATCAAACATATTCTTTTCAAAAGAAAGAAAAAACTGCGTTATACGAGGACTTTAGCCCACTGTCACATACATATAGATATATAATCTTGAGCGCTTTAAAATCTTCCAATTCAGAAAATATCATAAAATTTGGGCTCTTATTATTTTAGATAATAAATAAATTAGAAAAAAAAAAAGAAGAGATTGGATCGTCAAGTACTCATAGTCAAAGCATACAAAAGGAGAAAAGGCTTTTGATTGTTTTATCAAGTGTATTGCCTTTCCTGCTCTTTGTTCGACTATCAGAGATGTTATAGCTGTAGAAAATCAAACAAGTAAAATAACAATTTCATTGATAGAAAAAAATTCTACAATAATAGTTCTAGAGGATAACTTTCAGTGATAAGAATTCAAACATATGATATAAAGAAACAAATCCAACAACATGTAGGAAACAACAGAATGCGTCGAAAAGCAGCATAACGGTTAATAATGGCCGAGGAGTTCCGGTTCTAATGTGATGTTTGAAATTGTTGATCTGAAAGGCTTTTATTCATTTTCTGCAAGGTTTTCACTGGTTACTATGTTTCTCAGAGTTGTGTACCTTAAGTGTAAGTCCTCCACTTCAAGTGTCATCCTTAACATTGATCCTATCGTCCAAAAAGATGAAAACCACAAAATGTTTGTATGATGTCTTTTATGCACACCATGCTCGACAGCTGAAAAGTCGACTAGCCCATCTACTTAGAACAATAGGATATGGATATGAAAATAGCAAGATAATTGAGACTTTAAGTGTATTCGCTAAAAAAAATTTTGAGACTTTAAGTGTAAATTTAGTTTCACCAGGAGGTGAACCCTTGTTTTTCTTCACTGGCTGGAAAACCTCCCTAATAAACATGAAGCAACCAGCCACCAAAATTGTAGGGATTGGTTTGTATTAAGATGTTCGACGGTATTGTTTGTTACTTGATTGAAGTTAGGCACATTCCTGAAATGAAGAAAAATCTTATTTCTGTGACTACTTTGGACAATAAATGTTTTCGGTATTCTGGTGAGGGTGGACTATTGAAAGTTTTCTCTGGTGTTTTGACTGTGATGCGCGGACATTTAGAGCGAGAACTTGACTTCTTGGATGGTTCCACTGTTACGGGTACTGCAGTAGTGTCATCATTGGTTGATCCAGATTCTGATATCATCAGGTTAAGGCATATGTGACTGGCATATGAGTGAGAGAGGTTTGTTTTTGTTGAGCAAAAATGTTTTGTTATCTGGACACTTGACTACTATCAGCACTGTGTATTTGTAAAACACACAGGTTAAGTTCAGCATTAGAATTCATCGAACCAAATGTATGTTGATTACACTCATTCTGATTTTGGGGTCCCTCTCTTGTTATTTTTAAGGGTGGTTACAGATATCTAATGACTTGTATTAATGACTACTCAAGAAAGGTTTGGGTATATTTTCTAAAAGAACAAAGATCATGTTGTGTTAGCCACCTTCAAGCAATTCAAGGCTTTGATTGAAAACCCAATAGGGAAGAAGATCAAATGGCTTCAAACTGATAATGGTTTGGAGAATCTCTTAGGTGATTTTGATGAGTTCCGCAAGAATGAAGGAATAGTGAGACACCATATTGTTCCAAGTACACCATAGCAGAATATGACTGTATAACGAATAAATAGAACTCTTTTAGAGCAAGCTCGGTGTATGAGATTGAACGCTGGGCTTGGTGAAGATTTTGGGCCGAAGTTGTTAATACTCATGCTATTTGGTTAATAGATCTCTGTCTACAGCTATTGAGTTGAAGACTCCTGAAGAGGTATGGTATGGTAAACCTGCTAATTACTCTAGTTTAAGAGTGTTTGGTGGCCCTACTTATGCTCATATAAATAAGGGAAAATTGAAACTGCGGGCAAATAAATGCATATTTCTTAGATATTGCCAAGGGGTGAAAGGATATATGTTGTGGTGTCCTGATCCAGATTCGCCCAACTTTATGTTCAGCAAAGATGTGACTTTTGATGAGTTATTCATGCTTTGATCCACAAATAATCCTCGAGAAAAGAAAAAGTTTGTTGAAAAGGGAGATCACGGTCTTGAGCAAAATATGTCTACATGACTACTTCAGATGAAGGTACTTCAATCCAAAGTGATCCAGTTGAGGTGGAGGATTCACATGAGGAAAATACTGCACCTCAACAGCAACAGCATAACATTACCACTGGTAGAACGAGGAGGCAGATTAAACCTTCTCAAAGGTATGTTGATATTAATTTGGTTTCTTATGCAATTAATGTGGCAGAGTCTATGGGTTTAGAACCTTCAAGTTATAATGAGGTTGTCACATGTAGTGAGTCATCACAGAGGTTAGTTGCTATGAGTAAAGAGAGGGAATCTCTTCACAAGAACTATACATGGGAGTTGGTTAAACTGCTAGTTAGTCAGAAGATTGTTGGTTGCAAATGGGTCTTCAAGAAAAAAGAAGGTGTCCAATGGTTTGAAGCAGCTAGATTTAAAGCACGCTTGGTTCCTAAAGGTTTCAGTTAAATGGAGGGGATTGACTATTATGAGGTTTTTTTCTCTGGTTGTGAAGCATAGCTCCATTCATATGTTACCTGCCATGGTAGTCAAGTTTGACATGGAACTTGAGCAGCTTGATGTTTAAACAGCATTCCTGTACGGTGAGCTTGAGGAAACAATCAATTTACATAAGCCAGAGGGGTTCATAGAGCCATATAAGGAATATCATGTTTGCTAGTTTAAAAAGTCCTTATACAGATTGAAACAATCTCCTAGGAAATGGTATAAACGGTTTGACAGTTTTATGATTGATCATGGTTATACTTATTGTGATTATGATGCTTGTTTTTATCATATGAAGCTTCAAGATGGTTCATCCATTTATTTATTGCTTTATGTTGATGACATGTTAATTGCTGCAAAAGATATTTTGGAAATCAACATGTTGAAATCTCTGTTAAATGGTGATTTTGAGATGAAGGATTTGGAAACAGCTAAAAAGTTTTTGGGGATGGAGATTCACAGAGACCAGAAAGCTAATAAGCTTTGCCCATCTCAAAAGAACAACATAGAAAGGGTTCTTGAACGCTTTGGTATGGTCTATGCGAAACTTGTGAATACTCCTCTAGCAACTCATTTTAGACTTTTGGCACAGTTGTCACCGCAAATTGATGATGAAAAGCAACAAATGAGTCACATTCCATATTCGACTTCAATTGGGAGTGTGATGTATGCTATGATTTGAACTCGGCCAGATATTTCACATGTTGTCAGTGTTGTGAGCATGTATATGTCTTCCCTTGGTAGGGAACATAGGCAGGCGGTGAAGTGGATTCTCAAGTATTTGAGAGGTACTGGATTTATGTTTAGTGTATGATCAAAATAACTTTTGAAGTAGTGTCACAGGTTTTGTGGATTATGATTATGTTGAGGATTTGGATAGAAGAAGGTCTTTAACAGGTTATATTTTTGCAAGCTTGTTCATATACCCGATTCGGAAGATGCTATGGCAGAGTTGGTGGAGCTTGCAGTGGGAATCGTGGCTACGACATATGGCATTATCCCGTAGTTGGGGTGTATAAATAGTCGGAGTATTCACTTCATCGAGGAGGACAATCATAAAAAAACAACAAGGATCTCCAAAATTTCTCATCACCACTTCAAAGCTATTTTCTGTGTTCTTTCCCAAAAATTGTACCCACCTTCTTTCTCCCAAGCTACTCTTCATAATGTTTTCCCATCTGATGTATGTTGAATTAATGGAAGAAAGTGTTATGTTCTTTATTTATCTGTTTTATCTCTAATTATGTTATTGCATTTGAAAAGCTTATTCTTCCTCAAGCCACCTCTGCAGAAGCACGCTCTTTACCGCAAAACTCCCCTTACAAAGCACTATCACACTAACTTTTGCCGCAACCAAGTTTATTGCAAGCCATAAGGCCACTAAACGCACTACTCACGGCAAAAGTTCAATTCTCAAACTTTTCGGTTCCAATAATGTCGAAGCAGTCCAAACCGCAAAACTCTACACGGAAAAACTCAGTTACCAAACATCACAACGACCATTTCTCCAAGTCCAGCCTCAATTCAGCCTTTGTTTGCAGATTGGGGGCTGGCCGGCCCAGAGCCCATTCGAGAAAAGACCAGTCCATTTTCCCTTTGCCATAAAATTTCTTGGGAAATGTATCAGAAATTATCTAAGAAGTATTCAAGTGGAATACAACCACTTATATATAAAAGAGAAAAGAAAACTACGTTAGTTTTAATCTCTTATTTTTCCATCAGAAAGTTGAGAACTTTATATAGAAAAGCTTCTCCCACCATTGTTAAGAAAAAGGGTTTTTGCACTGTGAAGAGTGAGGCTTCTGCTCATCTCTGTAGTAGAAGTCCACCATGAGTATCGAAGATCAACAAACACCATAATCGACCCAGCAAGATCCTGGTTTGATTTCTTTTAGCTTCCGCAAATCATTTGATTAACATGATTAAATGTTTTAATCCATGTTTTGATTGCTATGCTCCATATATCATGTTTTTCCTACACTGGTATCCGAGGTTTATTGGGTATTTTCGTGTTTGTGATCTCAATTGATGGCTTTTTTGGCATGTTTTTTGTTTTAATAGAAAACCATGCAATTAGGCTTTGATTTTCTAGTGATTTGATCATTATATGATGATTATATGATCTGCAATTTTTGAGATTTAAATTGCTTATATCGATGGAGTTTTGTCAGGTCAAACATGCAAAAAACTGTAACTTTGACCGTGAATTTTGATATGCTCAAACTGTATATTGATGGATGATTTCTATACCATTAGAATCCTTGTTTAATAAGCTTTGCAACAGTATATTATTTGCGTAAATCGGATTTCTGTGTTGGGAGAATTTCGTGTTTTAAGTTTCAGGGATTTAATTGGAAGGGACTTATTTGAAAATAAAAGAAATTTGGAGGTTCAGATTTAATTGACAGTGCACAGAACCTATCCCACTCTCTCTGGTGGCGCGTGGGACCCACCACTTGATCACATAGGCACGCTGAGAGGACCAATAGAATTCGGCAGGCACCAGGAACAACTTTCATGCTTCAACCGAGAGTCGATTATGCTCTGAAGGTGGCGTGTGGCTTGCACGCGCCACTCCGGGAGAGTGAGTCAACAAAAACAGTTTTAAAATTTGAAGATGAAGCCCCACTCGCACTTGGAAGCGCGTGGGGGCACGTGCGGTGTCTCTAGTGGCGCTTTTTTGACACCGCCGCCACCAGTGGACTCCAAAAAACATTTCCTATTTTTCTAATATTTTTCCGAATTTTTTAAAGTTAAAGTAAATTTATTTTTTAAATTTTTAAATAAAAAATAATTTTGTTGAAACTGATGGCGGTGCGTTACTTGTGCTCTCGGGTGGCCGGAGTTGCTGGGACACTTCGGGGAATGTGTCCTAAGTAGTGGGAGTGGGGGTGCGCTTCCTAGTTCTCCAGAAGTAGTGGTTTGAATATTCTCCTAATTTAAATGCCTTAAAATTCATGTTATTTTAATTATTGCTTTATTATTAATATTTCAGAAAATTTATGAAGCATGATTGAATTTTATGTGGCATGTATATGATATTGATTATGGCATTGATGTGCTTACGTTTTTGTTCAAGCATGTTTATGTGATTAAATTGCATTGAATATTGCCATGAATATTTTTATGAATAATGTAGCATGCAATATTTTTTGATGAAATGATGCAATTGATATGCCATGATTGAGTGGGAGGTTTTAGTTCAGGAAATCTGGGATTTCGCTCCTAAGACTAGAATTTTGCACATGATTATTTTAAATAATGTTAATAATTACTTGTATGCGAGAGATGATTAGGAGCATAACGAGTTTTTGATCTTGCTGCAAGAGAATTATTTCCATTATTTGATTTAAATTGTGCTGCAAAATGTGATATCTTGTGGTGCATTAGATTAAATATCCATTGTGCTTGATCCTAATGTAATTGAGAATTACTGCCAAGGATGTTGTTGTTGATCTGAACAAAAGGGAGATGGTTGGATGGCAAGAACTATATATGTTGTCTGGATGAGAAATGTGTCTTGGAGAACCTTGGTCAGATCATGCATGAGAGCCTGAAGTACGAAATATTGTTCAAAGTTCTCGTGACCTTGCGGCTTACCAAAATTGGCGCACCAATGGTAGTTATGCGCGCTTTATCATGTTAAGCTGCACACGTAACAATCTAGTTGATGAGTTTGAGCAATATCAAACTGCCTATGAGATGTGGCAAGCCCAAAGGAACTAGTACGAGGTGACCATCCTATCTAAGCTGTGTAAATTGAACTTGAAGTTCAATAAATATTATAAGAAGGCGCATCACTCGATGAAATAGCATCTGAGTACGATGTCACCCTTGATTTGCAAGCTTAGGACAGCTGGAGTTGCCTTGACTAATGAGCAACAGGTTCAAGCTTGTTTCATCCTTTCTTGACTCTTGGGAACACATGAAAGCAAACATGACACATAATGAAAGTGTCATGACCTTATAAGTCATTCCACACCATCTGAAGTTGGAGAATGAGCGCCTGAAGGCTGCCAAACCTACCACTGATGGTGTTGCTAATGTTTTTAAGTCAAACTCACGCAAGACAAATGGGTCCAAGCGCAAGAGGGATGGATATGGCTTCTGGTGATGCGCCCAAGGCTTATCATGGAGAGAATGATGCGCCAAGGACTTATAATGGACTTGAAGACAAGCATGGAGAGCATGGAAAGGATGATCAAGGGCTGTAAGGAAGCGTGGACAAGCTTAAAGGAGAGGATGGAATCGCTGTTCTCCAAGAAGATGCCATTAAGATGCCATTAGGTCCAATGACAAGAGCAAGAGCTAAGAGATTCAAGGATTCACTCATGGGCCTTGTTCGAACTCATCTTGATGATATGAAGACCATTCAAGTTCAATTAAAGAGCTTTGATGATGATTTGAGCAAGAAAACACCAATCAATTACAAGTTCATCACTTTGCTTGCTATTGATTCTAGATGGCCGGATTGACATCATGGCATTAGCCCATTAGTTTTAGTTTGCTTTGTTTGGGCTTAATTCTATCTTAGATTAGCTTATTTTTAAGTTGGGATGTTATTTGGGTTGGGCTTTGTCTAAGTCCAATCCTTGTTTAATTATGCTTTTATTTCCTTTTCCTAGTTGGGCTTGAATTAGTTTTTCCCTAGCCCTTATGTTTGGACGAAAATTAGGATTTTATTTTAGGATTTTGGTTGATCCTATCACTATATAAGGGCACCAATACCTCTTGTAAACATAAATCAAGTTATCAATAAAGTTGAGTTGATTAATAAAGTTGAGGATTATTTTCCCAAATTGATTATCTTAGCTTCATTGTTCTATTGTTTGAGTAAACTTAGGGTTCTTCAATCTTGTAGAGTCCTAGCAAACAATTAGGTTGTGATTGCTTAATTTTTTGTGAATCTTGTGATCTTAAGAGTTCAATTGCAGGCCTAATTGGATACTTAGGGCGACGAACCAAGGGATTAAGCTTTGTGAAGATTGTTCAATCGATTCATCATGGAGTGGAGGAACTTCAAGTCGACTTTGGTGGCTATTCAAAGGGTAGATTTGAATCTAACACAACTAGATTCAATATCAATTGATAATCAGAGCATAGGTTGTCATCTTCAATCGGTAAATCTATCCTTCTATTCATCTATCATCAAGTTTTTCATCCATCTCATTCATCTTCTTGAAAATTCAAAAAAATCAGAAACTTTGAAAAATCATAGCCAATTCATCTTAACTCCGTTTGCTTTGAAATTTCAGATTTAGAGTCTTTATAACTAGTAGTTATGTATAAAAATATCAAAAAAAATAAAAAAATTTCGACCAGAAACTTAGGTTTTTTTTTTTTCTGGGTTCGTTTGAGCTCGGAAAGCTCGGAAATTTTAGATTTAGACTTATTCTAGTGTGGTCTTTCTGGGAAAAATACTAAAAAAATCAAAAAAATCTGTAGCTCTAATCGCAATTTTGGATCTAGGGTTTCTTATCACGGTTATTTGGGGATTAGGGTTTTGTTTGTGCAATTGATTCAATTGGTTGCCATTAACCCTAGTGTTTGATTGAGTATCTTGGGTTGCATTTGCTGTGAATTGAAGTTTAATTTGAAGAATTTCAGGTTACAAACCCTATTGGAGACAAGTGGTAGAAAATTGGATTCAAGTGATATTAGGGTTTTCTGATCGACTTAATTGATTGATTTGTGATTGATTGAGTTTTGTGCAGGCCTTTATAAGAAAGGATTGAATTGAGTTCGAGATCTGCATAAGTGGTTTGTTTTTGGTTTTAGATCACTTTCCTTTGATTCACAAAAATTTTGCTACTAATTGTTTGTTCCTCAAGTAGGTCACGAGAAGAAAGGATTTCTCTAGGAGTTGCTCTTATTAGGCCTATTGAAGCTAGTAAAAGGCATAATCTTGTGAGATCATTAACAGAGTAGTGGATCGCCAATCCATAGGTTGAGTGCAAACACGAGAGCACAAAGGTATACACACACTCACTTGTGAGGATTTTTACTACTAATCTTTGTTCTTTTGTGTAGGTACAATGGAAGATAAAGTTAATCAGGCCGACTTGGCCAATGCGTTGCAAAGTATAATGCAACAGATAGACACCATGATTGATAAAATGCAACGAGTAAAAGAGAGTTACACATCATCTTGTAGCTCATGGAAAACTCCTTACAAGCAAGATGAAAGAATTCCATTCAGGGAAAAGGAGAGTGTGAAAAGGGAGTTTGTAAGTCTTAAAACCAAAAGCGAGGGTTCAAGTTCGTCATCTAAGACTCACATTAAGCTTTTGAGTGAAGAAAAGGGTGATTTTACTCTAGATTCTAGTGGGAATAGTGATGATAAAAAGGACGATGATGGGGCTGCAATTGATGATGGTGATGAGTTAACTTCATTTAGTTTGGTAGCTAGTAGAATTTTGAGAGCCTATGTGAAAGGGGATGTTCAAAGGGAGAATTTGTTTCACACTAGGATGTATGCGAATGGGAAGCCTAGTAGTGTGATTATAGATGGAGAGAGTTGTAAAAACATAGTTAGTGATTATTTGGTGAAAGAGTTACAACTACCTACTACATCCTAAACCCTATAACTTAAGTTGTTTCAATGATAGAGAAGAAATTAGGGTTAACAAACAAGTTTTAGTTTCTCTTTCTTTGGGCAGGTACAAAGAGGATGTTTTGTGCGATGTGCTACTAATGCGAGCTTGTCATGTTTTGCTTGGGAAGCCTTGACAATATGACAACAAGGTGAAACATGTTAGGGAGACAAACAAGTACTCTTTTAAGTGTGGTAAGATTCCTATTACTTTGATTCCTTTATCACTTCAAGAAGCTTTAAAAGATCAAATTAAATTGAGAAATGATTTTGCTAAATTGGATGCTGAATTTAGGGCTAAAGAAAAGAGTAAATCTGAACCTAAAATTGATGATTGTTTTGATGATAAAACAGCCTTAGTTGCAAAGATTGTTTTAGATGTCGTTTGCGATGATACTAAACCTAATTTGAGTGTTGTTTGCAATGACACTAAATCTGTTTTAGGTGTTGTTTGTGATAAAACTAAATCTGTTTTGGATGCTAATTGTGATGAAAATAAATCTGTTTTGGTTGATCATAGCATTGCAAATAATTCTGTTTTGGTTGATCATAGCATTGAAAATAGAACTGTTTTAGGTGAAAAGAAAGAGATTTCTAGGAAAGTTGTTAAAGAATGTATGTTAGCTACTAAGAGTGAGATTAAGAGTGTTTTGCATGACAATTCTGTTTTGATCTTACCTTTGTTTCAGAATACACTAATGGGAACTAACAACTTGGCTGGAGATATTCCAAGCAAAATTGTGTTTCTTTTAAGTGATTTTGTAGGAATTGAAGTTGTTTTGATCCACGGAGAGAAGCCCGTAGCTTACTTTTGTGAGAATATTCTAGTGGATTGCCATTCATTGGAGGGATTGAACTCCATCCCAATGTTGTGCAAAACCAATTCATTAAAAGCTTTCCATATATGGTGCAATACAATCAAGATTTGAGGACAAATCTTCTTCAAGGGGGAGGGAATGATGCGCCCAAGGCTTATCATGGAGAGAATGATGTGCCAAGGACTTATTATGGACTTGAAGACAAGCATGGAGAGCATGGAAAGGATGATCAAGGGCTGCAAGGAAGCATGGACAAGCTTAAAGGAGAGGATGGAATCGCAATTCACCAAGAAGATGCCATTAGGTCCGATGACAAGAGCAAGAGCTAAGAGATTCAAGGATTCACTCATGGGCCTTGTTCGAACTCATCTTGATGATATGAAGACCATTCAAGTTTAATTGAAGAGCTTTGAGGATGATTTGAGCAAGAAAACACCAATCAATTACAAGTTCATCACTTTGCTTGCTATTGATTCTAGATGGCTGGATTGACATCATGGCATTAGCCCATTAGTTTTAGTTTGCTTTGTTTGGCCTTAATTCTATCTTAGATTAGCTTATTTTTAAGTTTGGATGTTATTTGGGTTGGGCTTTGACTAAGTCCAATCCTTGTTTAATTATGCTTTTATTTCCTTTTCCTAGTTAGGCTTGGACTAGTTTTTCCCTAGCCCTTATGTTTGGACGAAAATTAGGATTTTATTTTAGGATTTCGGTTGACCCTATCACTATATAAGGGCACCAATACCTCTTGTAAACATAAGTTAAATTATCAATAAAGTTGAGTTGATTAATAAAGTTGAGGATTATTTTTCCAAATTGATTATCTTAGCTTCGTTGTTCTAGTTTGAGCAAACTTAGGGTTCTTCAATCTTGTAGAGTCCTAGCAAACAATTAGGTTATGATTGCTTAATTGTTTGTGAATCTTGTGATCTTAAGAGTTCAATTGCAGGTCTAATTAGATACTTAGGGCGACGAACGAAGGGATTAAGCTTTGTGAAGATTGTTCAATCGATTCATCAAGGAGTGGAGGAACTTCGAGTCGACTTTGGTGGCTATTCAAAGGGTAGATTTGAATCTAACACAACTAGATTCGATATCATCTGGGAAGCTTAATGAACCTACGCCAAAGAAAGGCAAAGACTACTAAGCACCATAGTGTCAAGCATGGTAGTGAAGCTAAAGTTAAGATGATTTGTTATAAGTTATGGATGATCAGGATGCTTCACTCGTATTTGTACTGAGCTTAGAAACTATCTCTAGTTATAACTAAGTCAGGCTTGAGCTTTAAGGTTTGTCTTTGAAGGGCATTAAAGTTGATGTTCTTTTGGAAATTATGGCTTTGTTCAATATGGTTTGAGATTTGGACCTTAATTATTCTAGCTATGGTAGGTCCATATTTCATTACTTTGATTGCTACGCATGATGATGTTTGTAATGACTATGTGTAGACAACCTATTTTGACTCACGTCCATTTCCCTCTAATTCCAATTGAAGGGTTCCTCTCTTTCATTCATCTAAATGAATTTGCCTAGCCTTCTTTTACCTTTATCTATTTCTTTTAACAATTTTATTTCCCTAGCTTTTATCTCTTTCAACCATTTCCTCGTATTTATATATATTCTCTTATATTTCTTTTCTTTTCCCATTTCCATCTTATTTGCTTTTGTTATTAGTGTCCATCTTTTAATTCTTACCCTTTTCTTTTTGGCCCAAGTTCCCTTTATTGGGTTTGTAGAAGCCTACTTGTTTTAAAAACCTTGTTTGTCTTGGACCCATAATATATTGACGAGGCCCATCTCTTTTGATCTCATTAACAAGATGGAAAAAAAGGAGAGCAGCTTTCCTTTTGGTACATAAATTCAAGAAAAAGACTTTGGTTCAGCTTACACAAAATACAAAAAAATAATAAAATAAAATAAATTCAAGTGTCAATATTCAGCTTTGCTAATTCTCCCTAATGCCATATTCTTTGCTCGAGCTCTACTGGATCCATGACATCAAACAGCGGCATGTATTGGCATATACGATCCATAAAGAAGGGGCAAGCATATTTGCAACCTCAATAAGGCAATCAAGTAATTACAGAGCGTAAGTATCAGCATGAACAAAGAAAGCAAGGCATGTTTTCAACAGAATGTGCAGCAAAAGTTGAAAAGCAATGCCATCAAGCAAGGAGCTCCAAGCAACAAGAAGTGAGAGCATCGAAAGCACATGTAATTCGAAATCAATTTGCAACAGTAAGAGTACAAGGCAGAAGCGATACCAAAAAAGTCTCGCATAAGGCAAAATAGTTATCAATCAGAGAGCAATGTGAATTGATCTAAAGCAAGCGATTTCAGAATATAAGGCAAGAAAGATCCCGGGCAGGAATAGCAAGCATCAAGTGAAAACAGGGGAAACTCAATGGCAAAACAAACAGGAACACTTCAGTAAAAGGAAGAATCAAAGAGCATGGTGGAACTTAGCTTTTCGATGCAGGGCAATAAAGGTGAAGAAAAGGCAAAGTAAGCAGTTGGCAGTAGGCATATAAGGTCAAATATGTGCAAGGTAGTGTCATTCAAACATATTGCAATAGAGGCATTTTCAAACAAGAACAAGCAGCCAATAACTTGGAAACAGAGCAGTGCCTACACCAATTCAGAGTATTGCACATTATCACACACATGGCATTCGGTCACAGCAAGGAAACCTCAATTGCAAGTATAAAAGAGAGAAATAGAGACTACCTGAATGTGTTGCTAATCTCCTACAAGTCAAACTCAGCAAGCCAACTGAAGAAGCAGAAACAGACAAATTCGGTTGCAAGCAACAACCCACCAAGCCAGCTCAGCTTTTTCTAATTCACAAAAGGACAAGTACAGAGCATATTCATGATGTGCACACACGCACAGGCCTTCAAACTTCACCTAAGAAGCAGACAAAAGAGGGATTAAAACAAAGTGGGAGAAAAATGGAAAATAGCAAACCGCAAGATTGAGGAAGCAATACACGGTGAGGATTCAAACATAGGGACTATATATAGATCATACTTTCTAGGAGAAGGGGAGGGGGCGGAAATTTGGAGATCTAAAAAAAAAAGGGGTTTTTTCTGTTCTTGAAAATTAAGGTTCTAAGCTTTAACAGTCGAGGGTTTTAGGTCTTTACAAAAAAATAGACAGTAAAGCAATCAAACAGAGAAAAGGGAATACCTTTTAGAGTTTACTTCGAGTTTTAAGTTGATTGAGTTTTCACTTGTTTCGTTTCTTTCACTTCTTAGCAGAGCTTTGTGTCTTCTGTCAGCTTTGTTTCCCCATTCTCTCGGTTTCGTTTCGCTTAGATGCCGTTAT
The DNA here is from genome assembly GCA_001974805.1 of Corchorus capsularis. Taxonomy (NCBI): domain Eukaryota; kingdom Viridiplantae; phylum Streptophyta; class Magnoliopsida; order Malvales; family Malvaceae; genus Corchorus; species Corchorus capsularis. The sequence continues at coordinate 466 of AWWV01009674.1, read as the reverse complement.
TAGCCTCGGGTTCGTAGTTTCTCACCGGATTTGTGGCTTGTAGTATCGGGTAGTCATCGAGTTTGAAGTGTCTTAGGCTCGGGTTTTAGGTTTCCAAGTGAAAAAGAGGTCTTTTCTTTAATTTGGGATTTCGGGTTTCGAGTTTGTCGAAGAGAAAAGGGCGTCCTTTCGGTGGTTTCAGGGCTGAGACTCATCGGGTGATTTAGGTTTAGGGGGCGGCGGAGCTGCAGGCCGTGAAGAGAGAGAGAATTATCGGGTTTGAAGGAAAGAGAAAGGGTTGAGGGAAAAAGAAGAAGAATAAATAAGCAGGCTTCGACAAAACGGTGGTGTTTTGGTGAAAGGTTCAGGCTTATTCGGTGATTCAGGGGGTAAAGTTACTACCTTTATCAATTTAGTCCTCATTTATTGATTCAGTTAATTAATTTTTTAATTTCATGTTTTCCAACGCCCTACAGTTTAGTTTTAT